>VZRL01000417.1:94371-117163 GCA_013397895.1 Origma solitaria | reverse complement strand
TTTTTTTTTTTTTTGCTGTGGGACAGTTACTAAATTGGGACTTCATTCCATGAGTGAACAAACTCTCCCTCGGGCCGTTTGTTTCATGGCTTTGTTGGGTGACAGTTTGTGATGGAACTGGAAGGTGAGAGACCATTTGGAGCATCCACAAATATTACAATTTGGCTGTGAAATCAGCCAGGGTCAGAAACAGGAGTGCAGAGGGAGAAGCCACACAAGAAAGGTTTACGACTTTTAAGTGGGAAGCTGAGTATGGAATAAAATAAAATAAACAACATTCCTGCTCGTTGCACTGGAAAACTAAAGGAGGGTAGTGAAATAACTGATTCTATTTTATTAGAGAAAGGCTGTTTCTAAAGTTGTGTATTTGATGTTACCCTCAAACTACATTTTTGTTGTTCAAGTTCTGTGGATTCAATAAAAGAGAACTTATAAAAGGAAAAGATTCAGTTCAAGGAGTTGCTCAAAAAATATGAGATGAAATATCCTAATTCCAACGTGTACCTCTGGTATGATTTGAGAAATGCAGCTTGTGTATTATTTTAAATAGTTGAATATATATTTGCTTAAAATTTTTACTTTACTTTTATTGCTGTGTTTCACTCTGCTTTTTTTTCCCTCATTGCAAAGCAAGAATTAGACCCATTTAAAAACACTAAAACTAGAGACAAACATATAAACATCAAATCTTATATTTAAAAATTCATTGCATAATGGATTTTCTCTCCCATCTTGACTGAGATTCTTGGAACAGAAAAGAGGCTCTGCTCTACTGAAAGTGAAGGTTGTTTTTGTTTTTTTTTTTTATTGCCCGATTTATATATTGTGCTCACAGAGAACAGGATGTCATGTTTTTGGCGTCAAAGTTTTGTTAATTTAGCTGTATGAAAACTACAGCTTTTCATTAAAAAAATATCCAAAATGTCCTATCTTCTTCAGTGGATTTGTGTATAAGCAAAATTTCTTGCTTTACTCTTCCCTTTTGTTTTTTTTTCATTCTCCCAGTTTACTCCTGACTACCATTTCCTCTGTCTCATATGTTTTTTGTACTACATATTTTCAGTAAACATTAGTTCAGTCAGCAGGGGTGTAGCAATGTGTTTTGTCTGCACAATTGTAGTAGCAACTTCAGACAGCAAAAAGTTTTTTTTTCATTTCCTGTCTGTCCCCTTTTTCCAGCATCCTCCTCTCTAACTGATGCTGAAAAACTATCCAATTGGCACAGCTGAACATTATCACATTCTGATTGACTTTAATTTCTTGTGGCTCATTTAATATGAAGCCTCCCATAACTTCAGCATATTATCAAGCATAGCATCAGGTTTTTTCTCTTTTTGATGTACACAAAGTTAAATTGCTCTAAGACGTCACAAGTCTTCATAGTTATGAAGTGCTTGAGATTATATCTTGCTTAGACTGTTTTAATTCTTTAATTGGGAAGTGAGGCACTCTATACATACATTCATAATTCTATAGCATTACTGAGGAGTGATACATTGGTTTAAAATCTTTTGGGCTATTCATGTGGAAATTATACTCTACATAACATCTCTGTCAAAATTTGTAAGCTTATGTTGTAGAAAATGAGAGAAATGTACTTCATTTACTGATTTTGATTTCACTTCCTACTTACAGAAAAAGAAGCCATATTTTTGTACTTCTTACCATCAGTATTGTCACTCCTGTATTTTCCTTTTAAACTCCTGTTTCCCTGATTTCAGTGCAGCAGAAAGTTTCTTGCCAAGCCTCTCAGTGTGGTTGTGGGTAAAATGTGGTACCTCCGTTTCAGTTAAATAATTAGAAAATCTTAAAAAAAACAAACCAGAAATAAAGAGTGAAAGGTTATGAAAAGGTTGGTTTATATTTTTCATCTGTTCCACTTTCAGAATAACCTTTCAGGGATCTCATGCTACTTCAGCCAAAGGATTCTGGGCAAAATTCAAAATTCTTTGTGGCTATTAAGACACCCGTTGCGCTATAAATGGTCCTTCTAGTACTGCTATTGAATCTTCATTCAGACATTTCTATTTGCTCTGTGAAGTTTGATAGTCATTGATATCTGGCCAAAAGCACTTGGTAGTTCCCGAGTTAAAGTGAATGAGATCCTGATATTTCATTGTAGCTGAAAATGAACTGGAAATAAACACTGAACAACTCCAACCCATCGAGTTCCACTGCTCTGAGCTGCTGGGGAAGGACCATAAATACATTTAAGCTATAAATATACATTCAGCAATTTCAGCAAACACAGATGGTGAAGGAAACTCTCTTTGGCTTCAGTTTCAGCATCCAGAGAAGGATGAAGCTTCTCTCTAAAATCTCCCTGTGTGAACTGAATGCTGTGGGGTCTGGATTATGGAAAAACATTCTTTAGGTCGTCCTCTTTCAGAAAGTCAGCTAATGCTGTGCCTTTGCAGCATGTGGCTTTAAAAGACACAAGTTAATGTTCCGGTAATAATCCCTGCGAGGCTGATACAGTCCATTAAAATTGGGGGCACTTGGTCACTTTGTAGAATTACTTCAGAAATAAGCTGTAACTTTTGAGAAGCCTCTCTGAGGAATTAAGTACAAAGTGAGTGTAGGTCTTTAAATGGTCTCAGGTAGTGTGTGAGGGGCAGGGAATGACATATTTTCGTTTTGCTTCGGTTTTGGTGTTTATTTTCACCTGAAAGATACGAGAAAAATTATTGTATTTCTTAGCGTTTCAGATGATGAGTTCAAAGTTTATTGTGTTTGAAATGTGTTTTCCAAATAAAATAAGTTATTTTCCCTTTTCTTTGTGATCCTTTGCTTGTGAATCTTTTCTTTTTATTAACACAGCAAGCTGCAGTGGTACAACCTGCCACAGATGCTGATATGTGTCAAAGACTCTAGCTCCTTCAACAGGAGCAAAAAAGAAATAATGAGAAAATGTATCCTTATGGTTTAATATTAGAATTTCAGGTCTTATTTTAATTTCATGCACTTACTTTACATAATTTGAAGTAAAAACAATTGAAATTATTCACGTCGCCTCCCTATGCCCCGTAGCCAGCTTTACTGCTTTGAAGAACGTGGTTCTTAAAACTTCAGTATGCCGCAATAGCTCTAATAAATTATATGTAATTAATTAAATTTTCCTGCATTGTTTATGTAGGGTTTTATTGTGATTTTCTTTTTCTTCATTGAGGAAATTCTGAAGTATACACATTTGTCATAATATGGTAGAAATTACTGGGCTGTTGGACAAAATTATGTTACCGACTAAAACCACCAAGGAACCAAAAAATAATGGCATAATAAAAAAACCCCAAAAACCTAAAATTAAAGAGAAATAAAATGCACATTATATATATATCTAATACATGGCTCATAATAAATACTATTCAGTGAATCAAAACCCTTTTTGTACTTGTGTTTTTTCCTGCAGTTATTTATTTAAACATGTATTTATCTCAGACACAAATATAAATAAGTGCAAAGTGCCAGAACGATGGAGGTAGATTAGAAAATCTTGTGTTATTTGGCACAACAAGCACATCAGGACTACAGTCTTCATACAGCTTCTTAATTTATTGTCACAACTGGGCTCCAGGATTTACTTTTCTGATGTTTGTTGACATTCATCCAGTAGGAATATTCAGTAGCCAACAAATTAAATAGCAATCTCTTTGAACGACTGGCAATGAATTGTTGAAGATTTTTTTTTAAAGTTTGAAAATCATGTTTGTTGCAACATCCAGATATTTAAAATGCCCATGGTTCTTCAGAAACTTGTTTGTCTCTAGGGCTGAGAAAAAAACTTTAACTTTGGTGAACCTTTGGCGAACCTTCTTAAATAATTTGTTTGTTTCTCAGACTTTGTGGTAGTGGTAGGCCACTTCTCTGCAATTATAGAACATAATTTGTGATCACGCATATATATCACACGGCCTCAGGCTGGGCCAGGGGAGGCTCAGGGTGGACATCAGCTGGAATTTCTCCATGGAAAGGGCAGTCTGGTCTTGGCAGGGCTGCCCAGGGAGGTTTGGGGTCCCCATCCCTGGAGGTGATGAAAGAAAACCTGGATGTGGCACTGAGTGCTCTGGGCTGGGGACGAGGTGAGGATGGGTCAAAGGTTGGACTCAATGGTCTCAGAGGTCTTTTCAGCATCAGTGATTCTGTGCTTGTGTTATTCATCTGTGTGGTTTCCAAAATGTTTAATCTTTTGGGTTTGGAGAGCCTGCAGATTTTTGAAGTGTTCACATAGAAGGGAACCAACTCTGGAAAGAAGGAGAAGAAGGAGAAGGAGAAGGAGAAGGAGAAGGAGAAGGAGAAGGAGAAGGAGAAGGAGAAGGAGAAGGAGAAGAAGAAGAAGAAGAAGAAGAAGAAGAAGAAGAAGAAGAAGAAGGAGAAGGAGAAGGAGAAGGAGAAGAAGGAGAAGGAGAAGGAGAAGGAGAAGGAGAAGGAGAAGGAGAAGGAGAAGGAGAAGGAGAAGGAGAAGGAGAAGGAGAAGGAGAAGAAGAAGAAGAAGAAGAAGAAGAAGAAGAAGAAGAAGAAGAAAAGACAAGAACAAGACAGGAACAGGAACAACAACAAGAACAAGACAAAGAACAACAACAACAACAACAACAAAAAGAAGTATAAGAACAAGAAAGACAAGAACAAGAGCAAGAACAGGAACAGGAACAAAAACAAGAACAAGAACAAGAACAAGAAGAAGAAAAAACAAGAAAAAGAACAAGAAAATACAAGAACAAAAACAAGATACCTGAAAGAGATTTGAATGTCAGATATAAAGGGATCATTCACCTCTCACAGATACAAGGGAATAAGGGTTGATATTCAAAATTTTAGTAATACGCACAAATAAGTACTTCTTTCCTGCAGGAGTGCCTGTTGGTAGATTCAGCTGAACCGGCAAAATCTTGTTCCTTGACAGAGTGTAAGAGTCAAACAGGACATCTGAGTAGGTGCTGAGCTTTATTTAACATATTTGCAAGTTTATCACTGTTCTTCAAACTTCATGGCTTCATTGCATACAGAACAGGCAGTTGGATTTGCCTTTGGAAAAAAATAATACATCCCTCTGGAATAACGCAGAGTATTTGGCAAACAGAGAAACAACAAAGTGTTCCCTATTTTCAAAAAAAATAACCTTTAAAATTTAATGTGACATTCTGTGCGTTGTTGTAAATGGTAATATTTGTGTGTTCATAAGGTGTAAGTTAAGAAAGCTGATAACAATATTTTCTGAAATTAATTTCTTTCCAGAAGAATTAAGGGAAACTGAGGAAGAAAGTCATTAGGCATGAAGCAGGGGCTAGACACCTTATCTGAATGCTAGCCACACACTACCTGGTTTTCCTCTTTCACTTACTATTCACAAGATTTCTCAGGGAATTTATATCCTTATAAATACATTATTAAAAGATTCTTATTGTGACTAAAATATATCTTTTTATGAAAATTGTTCAGGTGCATGGGAACTCTACCAACTGTCTGTGCTTCAGTAGATGTAGGACATGCCTGCGATATCCAGATTTGAATTATATAAAATTGGAATGTGCCTTGTTCAAAGAGATAAGATTTTTTGGTGATGTCATCATTTCAGCTCACTAAAATGAAAGATTTTTCATTCATAATTGCAATGCAAGTATTTTCCATGAAAACTTATAAAATAAAACGGGTGAATCCTTTAGAAAATATTAAATCTAGACTCTGTTTTTCAGCATGTTTGCAAAGCACCTGGTACATTTTTAAGAAAAAAACTCAGGGACAAGTTTCCTACTTGCCCGACTGGATGACTGGAGAAGAGAACTTTCTTACTGGAACCTGGAATTTTGTATTTTCTGTGGAACCATGTGCTCATAATCTCTCTTTTCTCAAAGAGATTTCTTTGGATTTCCAAAATGCACTCTTGAATAATAAGCTGCTTTTCTGAAGTATCCTGGATGCTGTTCTCTGTCCATCTGGCTGAACATAACCCAGAATTTTAACAAAAAACCCCGCATTGGGAATGAGCTATTCCCTTTCCAGTCCCTTCCCTCATCCAGCCAATTTCTAAGTGACAGTGCCAGAGCAAGAGTTTCTAATCTGACCAAAGCTAAACAATTTATGATGGTCAACATGTTTTGATGGTTTTTAGTAAAAGCAGTTTTAAGCACACACAAATCTGAATCTAGGAAAGACCAGTTTTTTAATTACTTGTTAAGACAAGAAGCTTCCACCTCGAAGAATCAGGAGAAAAACATAAAAGGTTGGAGGCAAGTGGCTTGAGCAAACTGAGAAGCATTTAAAAATTGTATTTTATCCTACTTTAGTTGATAGACCTTGAAATTCCTCTCTGATCACAGCATTAAACCAGATGGATGAAGAAGCATAAATAGAGCTTCTTCTGCAGTAATATTTTAAATGTTATTCACTATATATATCTCCATCCTTGAAAGTAACTCCCAATTTATGAGAAGTCAAAACATTTCCTAAGGAATCACAGAGAAGTTGTAAAAGAAAGTGCATCCCTGTGACAGGGGGTTGACACGTAATGATAAACACATCAAGACAATTGACAACAAACATGTCAAAACAAAGTTGTGTTTTGAAATTCACGGAAGAAGATGTATATAAAGAAACCAGTAGGGTTTTAAAAATTGGGAGGTGTAGAGTAGTTTTCCAAAGCTGAAGTGTTAACTTTCAATGGAAAAATGCACTTCCAAGTATTTATATGAGGGGTGCTTTATTTCAGGTGAACATAAAAATATACAGAATCAGAGAACTAGAAAACAGAAAGCCCTCCGTTTTAGTTCTAGTTATGACTTTGACTTCATCCCTTACAGGTTTTATCATAATTTCCTCAAAGCAGTTTTAGCACACAGAAAATAAGGAAATGGCTGTCAAATTAGCCTTTTGCAAAATGAAAAGGTGCCAATGCATCAAAGAGGTTTAGGATCTAATGAATTTACTGAAAGTACAAAGATTAAAGCCCTTAGAGGAAAAAGTGAAAAAAATTTGCCCCTCCAGGAACATTTCAATTATTCTTACATTTACTCTCCATCTAGTTTCTTTCCTTGGTTTGGAGAAAGAAGGTTTTATTCTTTCCTTTTACCTGTTTTTGGTTTTTGCTTTGTTTTGTTTTTTCCTCTGTTTCAGCTGACATAAAGCTGCAGGCTAGTTGTTTGTTTAATCCCCTTTTTCTTTTTTTTTTCTTTTTCACAGGGAGAAATGATAAAACCATAGAAAACTACACTGCTCTCTTGCAGTCTGACTGCTGTTAATGGGAGCTTTACACTCAATTACCACAATCGTCACAGAAAGTTTAATTAACCAACATAATGTGAAAAAAATGTATTTAACAGCCAGATTGAGTGGAATCATAGCATTAAGCCCAGTGAGGTATCTCTATATTGCCCTAGAATGAACTACATCCCAAATAATGAGAGGGGAAAAAATGATGCTTGAAGCAACCTTGCACCAGAAATAAATACCGCATTATTATTCCTGTCATTGGAAATAACTATGATAATGCATTCGCTATTGATCTTTCTCAGTGGGACTCCAGCTCTGACTCATTGCTCATCCTAAATACCTCAGTGACTTGCAAGAGTTGTCAGTGCCTGCCCATTTAGTCCTACAAAATTTTGTGAACTCCACCTGCTTCACAGCGCTGGCTGCACATGGGCTAGTGGTGAAACAAGCCTGAAAAATAATATTTTGGAGGACACACCCACAAGCTCTGAAATCCAGAGGGAAAAAAAAAAAAAGGAAATTTAAAAAAAAATGATTTCCAGGGGAAAAAAAATTTAAAAAAAAAAAAAAAAAAAAAAAAAAAGAAAAAAAAAAAAGAAAAAAAGAAGAAAAAAGAAAAATGAAAAAAGAAAAAAGGAAAAAAGAAAAAAGGAAAAAGAAAATAGAAAAAAGAAAAAAGAAAGAAAGGGAAAAAAAAGTAGGAAAATGTCTTTTTCGCCTGGATGAAATTAAAAAAAAATGGAGAAATATATTTGGAAAATAATTTGGGAAATAAAAAGCAAAAGCAATAACTGTAAGACCTAGGAGTAAAGATAAAATTTTTATGATTTCTGAATTATTCTTCACTTGCCTGGTTTAAGTAATGTGACCGTGCTGGTCTTCCAGTTTCTTGGTTGTTTATATACATGTTTCATTGGAAATGAGATTTTTATTTTTTTTTTGGTGGTGGGGTGTCATCAAATATTAGTTTTCACGACATAGTGACCTTTTTTCTTTTTTGTCCTTTTTTTCCTTTCTTTTCAAAAATAATTCACCAATTCTTTGGCCATTCCTAACAGACATATTATTTAGTTTTCATAATTTAGAGGTATGGTAATTTAAAAAATAGTACCTCTCTCTAGTAACTATGTACATTGTACTTGTAACCTCTACGGTGATATAGTAGAGGTTACATTAAGAATAGAGAAAATGTCTGAATAAACACAGAGGAAGTCTTATAACTTATTTTACTTTTAAAAATCATATATAGAATAAAAATATGATCTTGGGGAACCAGTCTTTAAAGGGGTTTTTTTTTTTGGCTTATAAATTAGAAGTGTTTTTGAACACGTAAAAATTATGTGCTGTCAGAGCTGAAGTGATTGAATGATGGACTTAAATTTCTGTTAAGAAAATGAGAGTACACCACAGTGTTCTACGTTCTCTAACTGCTTTAATAGTATTTGAACAGAGTGATGGGAACAGCTCCCACACGGCCAAAAAACCCAAAAATCCAAACACATCCCTGTCACACTCAGGTCTGGAGGCAAGTGTGCAGCTGTGATTGTCATGAGGACACCAGGGACGGTCAGGCGGTGAAGATCAGAGCAAAAATCTGATTCCAGATATGAACCAGAGATAACTGAGGCTACAGATCAGAGACTACAGTCACAGCAGAGGTTGTAAAATCACCATCCAGTGATTTCAGCTACCCAGGTACTCCAAGTCTCTTTTCTGCTAAATGAGAACAATATTTGGCATCACTTTCAGGTGCTGTGAGAGTTTGCACAGGTGAGGAGCCTCTCAGGCGGTTCACACCTGCCTGACCTGTTTTTGTGAAATAAAGAGGAAGGAATAGTGTTGCAAAGGATGGGTGGCACCAAGGACACAGGTCAGGGCTGAGTCAGGGAGTTGGGCCAGCAGCAAAGTCAACAGGATGGTTGGGCTGTGTTGGGTTGAAAGAGGAAAGAAAGAAAGAAAGAAAGAAAGAAAGAAAAGAAAGAAAGAAAGATAGAAAAAGAAAGAAGGAAAAGAAAAGAAAGAGAGAAAGAAAGAATCCCTGTCCCTGTCTTCATGCCAGACAGCAACAGCAGTGGATGTCATAAAAACCCAGAAATGATGTAAACTTGAAATAAACATTGCACACACACACACACACACACAAAATTTAAAAAGCTGTTTCAAAAACTTGTATTTGTTCAGTTTAGCACGTAACCTTTTCAAAGTTTCTAGGACCCCTGGGTGGATGCAGTTTCCAGAAAGGGCCAGATAGTAACTGACTAGTAGCATTAAACAAGGGAAATTTAAATAGAGGGGAAAATAGGACACTTCAGATAAAATATTTGATAAGAAAAAGAATGCATCCCAGTTTTGCAAACATTTGAAACGATTTTGTAATTAAAAGACTTCCCAGGCAATGGAATTGCTTAGAGAATCTATGAATTTCTTCTCTGTATAAGATTCAAGAGCTAATTCTCAAGACAGCCACTTTTACATATTAAGTACATAAATATCAGTGTTGTTAAAATTAGGAATGAGATACAAAAAAACTAGACAAAATCTGGTTTACTCTGAAAAAGAAACTGGTAGGAGTTGATAAGTTTCTCTGGATAGGGAATTTGTTCACATCCTCCAAGACTAATTTCAATTTGACAAAACAGAAATACAGAGACAGTAGTCTCAGGTAATTTGCATTCTATCTTCTAACAAAGAAAAATTAAGTAAAAGCCTTAAAGTGGGATGATTTCTCTGCTGTACTGCAGATAAGACTAAAAAAATGAAGAAAGAGCAGCACAGGTGAAAGCACACTACACACGGAAATAAATTAAGTAGCACATCTAATTAGTGTGGGGTACTAATTGAAAATTGAACTCCTTATATTGCAAATTTCAATCTGCCTTGTTTCTCAGTACATTATTAATCCAGGATAACATTACATTACCTCTGTAAAGATTTCTATATAAAAATAGTATAGTTAAACTCAAAATTCTACATTGTACAATGGTAGAGTTAAAATTTATAGATGCAATAATAATCTCAGAAACGTTGTGTATGCTTACATTTTGTGCCTTTAATATGAAACTAAAGTAATCCTACCCACATAATACACCAGCCTTTGACATAACAAAGGAATATGGTATTACTGAATTAATAATCACATTAATTGGAATGTGCAGCTGTGGGAGCACTGATATTGAATTAACTTAGCACAGATTACTGTAGACATGGCAATCTGAATATTTACATATCATTAAAGCTTGGGGCCTTAAAGACTCAAGGGCATTGTGTCCCCCAAAAGTCTTTGCTTTACTGTTTTCGGGAGCATTTATCATCAAAGTTGGACAAGTGTTGGCACTTCAGTAACAATTTCAGGTGTTCAAATCTCAAGGAAAAAACCCAAACTTGATCTCAAAACCCCAACTAATCCCAAACCTCTCAACCAGAAATAAAATGAAATGTCAAATTAAGTCTTTTACGTGTGTACCTTCATGGATGGTCTTTAAATGCAGAAATTATACCATAATTTTTATCCTTAAATGATCGTACAAGCTGCATTGAGACAGGAATGTCTAATAGAAAGTATAATTTAATGCAACAACTTCCTGTGTTCTTTACAGGAGAGTGCAACACCAACGAACGCAAATATTTTAAATCTGTGGGTTTTTTATAAAGAGTTTTCATTGTTTTATCACAATGATTAAGATTTTTTCTGCCTTATATGGATTGCAGAGTTGCTGTAATTTCTGTTGCATATTTAAAAGAAAAAAAAAACACTTAAAGAAAACCACTCGGTAATACAACAAACCTAATCAAAGAACACTGCAATAAATCACTAAATCCTTTTGTCCAATATAATCCACTAATCAATTAACATTCAAATTGCCTTATGCCATTACCTAGACCTCATTTGCAATGTAAAGTAGGTAAAAGTTTTATGTTTAACCAATATCACACTGATATCACTTATAGCTGTAAACTTAAAATCTGTTGATTTTGGTAGAACTTCTTGTGGATTATGGGAATGATTTATGACTGAGGACAGTGTAACTTCTTTGAAAAATCAGCTTTTAATTAATTTGCTCTATTAATTCTTAGTCATTGCAATAACTCAGATTGGAAATAATCTTCTTTTAACCATTTCAATTAAATCATTTAATTTTACCTGGTCCAGGATCTTTCTGTGCCATTAAAAGGCAAAAAAGTGCATTTCCAGGCACAACGAAATTCGCAGATGTCCGATGCTCTATGTAGAATAAATAACTTGTTTACAAAGGACAATTTATTTGTAGATAACTAAATCTGGCTGGAATTAATCCCTACTTCTGTCATGCCTTTGATCTAGAAATCACTCGCCTGCTTCTAAGAAATGCTGTAAGAAGAGCAAATTGCCAGGGATTTCAAACAATTTCCCGTTGGTGTGAAATCTGGAAATTACTGAATTATTGTAGGATTTTCAGCTATTATTTGATAATTTACCCTCTTTCTAAAATAAAGCAGTAACAACTCTTTTAGATGTCTTCATCCTAAATAAATAGCTTGCCAGCTTTCCATCAAATTGCCCCAGTCTTTTCCTTTTAAATAGCAGTACCTCCATCTCCTGAGTCATCTTCAGGTTGATTTTCTGCAGTTTCATAACCCTGTTTTAGTTTAAAAAAAAAAAAATCCATCAAATTTGACTGAGTTTTCATCAAAGCATGAACAGGAACAGAACAGCAAAGAGATTTTGATTGTTAGAGACCTGAAGAATTTTGGTTTTTCCATTGTTTGAGGTGTTTTACACAAGCATAGATGAAATGACGCTGGAACTCAACGGAGTACAACCTAGTTTTCATGACTGGAAACCGTATCCTAAAAATTCCTGCTTGAATAAACCTTTTTTTAACATTTTTTCAAAGAAAAGGGAAAGATAAAATAAGAATCCATTATTTAATACCGTAAGACCAACAATCACTCCTCCACACAACAGCAGAGAAATTTTGTTTTGTTGCTACCTTGCTGAGGGCTTTCTGATTTTGGGATCTATGGACAATGAGATCTGCATGTTTCCTGAGATGTACTTAAATTCTATAAACAATTTAGATTTTGGGGGGGAAAATGGCTGAGAATTTCAAAAGTACTGACATCTCCAGTAAAACCTAGGTGTGGTTTGGTTAAATACTGGAGATTTTCTATGCTGCTCTGGATTACTCAGAGCTTCTCATTCTTGACCTCCTGATCTTTTCTTCCCATGCAGCAGCCAACATCCTCCTCCTGCATTCTGTCACCAGCCCTTTCCTCCTACACAAATCTACTTAATGTAATGGGTCAAAATTCTTTTAATGACTCTGATCAGATTTGTCACTTCTTTCTTTGTGCTCAGAACTTCCAATACAGCACATTTCTTTTATCTTTTTGGGGGTTTTTCCCCTCTAAGGATTCAGTTAATGTCTTATTATACTTCTGGGCATCATTTGGCTCTATCTAATCTGTATCAGCTGCACTGCAGATAGCTTGAGGCTAAATTAATTTCCTAGCCATATTTCTGATTTGGAGGTAAGTAACTGGCCTGAACACAGGATAATATCACTTTGAGAAAAAAAATCCACATTTTTTTTGTGCACTGTGGGGCATTGAAGCAGTTACATGCAATATGGATGTGCCTCAGTGGTCCTTTTTCACAAGTTTGGGTTTTTTTTTTCTCTACTTTCTGCTTCTGCCCAGTGCCACCTGCACAGAGAATATACATTTTGCATATCTTTTTATGCCATACCAAACAACTGGGAAAATGCCTACAGGATGGCCAGTTGAAAAGAAAAGGGGCATGGTTTTCTTTATATCTTTAAGGAAGGCATTGAAAGTTCTTTTGTGCAGAATTTTATTTATAAATGTTATTATTTTATTGAGATATGAATATTAAGGACATTATTGTTCTACCCAAATATGCTATGACTATTTTATAATATACAATCATGGTACGCTGTAAAAGATTGCCAGAAAAAATTATTGAAAGAGATGGACTCAGTCTGAACTCATGGTTTGGTTTAGAAGAATTTTGTGCCACATATGCACATTGAGAGTAGAGCAGACTTTTCCTTGAGATAACAGAAAATAAGGGGAAAACAATAGCTAGCAAAGTATGATGTTAAAATATGGGGTTTTTTTCCCAAGTTTTATTCTTGATAACACCACAGCACTTTTCACAACTTCTTTGCTGCCCTCACAGTGACAAACCAGAAGAAAACACAGCTTTTCATAATGCATAAAAATTTAAAAATCTACATACTAAGAATCTGAGTCCATGTTGCTTCTCAAGTCCAATTTAAGGAACTGGTTTAGTAAACCTTGAAATTCTCCTTTACTTATGAAATTAGAAGCTATTGGCACGTAGACTATTTTACACAAAAAGTAGATTCGTCAAGCTATGATGAAAGACAGTATCTGAAATGCCAAATGTGGATAAGGTTATTATTAACGACAGCAATTCTGCACTGGGGTGTAGTAGATATAAGCAAAACAGGTGATTGTTATTGGCAATAAATACCAGAAAGAAGGGTTTTTTACAGTGGGGGTGGCACAGGTGCCCAGAGCAGCTGTGGCTGCCCCTGGATCCCTAGAAGTGTCCTAGGCCAGGTTGGACATTGGGGCTTGGAGCAGCCTGGGATAGCAGGAGCTTGCAGGAAGTTTGGACTAAATGACCTTTAAACTCCAAACTCTTCTATGATTCTATGATATTTACCTGAATTGTGATTATATTCCATGTTATAAATAACCTTATGTTTGTTAATCAAATCTTGCTTGTTATAGATAACTTTATGTTGGTTAATCAAATCTTGCTTAATATGAATAACCTTATGTTTGTTAATCAACTCTTGCTCAAGCCAGGGAATAAATGTTTAAAACTGAGTCAGGAAGCTCACAAGTGTTTTGCTAAGCAAGGCCAAGAAAAACAGGTGTATAAGCAGGAACAGAGAGAACAGATAACGAAGTAAGGTCAGGATGACCTGTATCCAGTGAAGTAAGCAAGGTATGAGCCCCCCCTGAGGAAGACTACAGCCTTCAGCCTCATGACCACCAGAAGGTAGAAAAAGACCCCCTAGCAACAACCTGCGCCGCCGCAGAGTATTCTCGGAAGATATACGCGTACAGGAGCAAGGAGGGTATAAAACCAGAGACATTAGGAGGGGTGGGTGCAAATCGTTGGCAGAGCGGAGACTCCCCGGTCGCCCAGCGCTGTTTTGCTTGTTGTAGTTTGCTCAATAAATCAAATTATTTTAATTGGCCTGGCTTTTGTCTCTAACCTATAACATTCCACATAAATGGCTTTTTGATGAGATGTTCAAATAAGTGAAAACCCAAAAAAATGTTCAAAATGAGGCAGGAAAAGCACTATCCCTTAAGATTTAATTTTTCCATTGGGGAGAAAAAAATCAGTCCCTACTGAAGGCAAATTTTATCTGTTTGCCTTTCTGTCCTCTTTAAAATTCCTTTTAAACATTTTGGATCTTGTCCTAGTATTTATTGTTTCACAGAGAAATTGATTCTCAGCCACCAAGCTGAGCAAGGTACATAAAAAATGTAATTTCTCTTGCATAAGCTATGGATTACTCTTACCAATTTAGCACTCTAAAAGCTAATAAAATAATAAATTACTGCTTCTCATATCACCTCACAGCTGGCATAGTGACAACCATCTAAGGAAGGTTGCCTTTGTGGAAATGTTCCAATGCAAAAAACTTTATCTGTGCTGCTGTGCCTTACTTCTTTTCATTTAGTTCTGTGTGGGATCTATGGTTATTACCTTGACACATTTTTATTGATCTGCTGAAGTTTCTGTCCCAGTCAGTTACGAGACATTGACTTTTTGACTTTATTTATTTCCCCCCCCCACAAATGGAATTAAGGGAATGTGAGTCCTGGATCACTGCAGCTCATTTCAGTTTGTTTGTATCCTCACTTCTCTTCGGTTCAGCCCAGCTGCTTTCATGTAGAATATGGAATTTTAGTTTACAGTGGTTCCAAGCAGAAGCCTTAGGGACTTTTGTTTAGACAAACTGGTGTAAATCTGTCTGGAATTTCTCTGTATTCACAATACTTTCTAGAAATACTTCTCTTTCTAATTGAATTTGTTGTTGTTGTTAAAAGAAATCTAAAAAATGAAAAAATTCACCGACCAATACTAAAATTTTCTTCAAACAGCCTCACTTGATATAGTCTCAAAATATTTTCTACTTCGCTTCAAAGACAGACTTGGAGAGGTATTTAATAGATATTTCATAATAAGTTTGGTATTCAGCAGAATGCAACGAGATGGTTCTACTATGATAGAGGAAGATGGTGATGGCAGTTTAATATTTTAAATGTGAATGTCAAAATTCTGTTAAAATCATCATGTCAATAAAAGGCCAGAACAGCAAAATATCCCTCTTTTACTGTTGCGTAAGTGGTACTGTTAGCATTTGGTGCATTTTGTGTCATATTTGGGGGGGATTTTAATTTAGTTTTAGTTTGGTTTTTTTTAACCAAGGGGTTCCTGTCTAGTCAGCAAAAGAAGTACATTTTTAGTGGACTAACAGTGTGAGAGGAAGCTATTATATATTTTTAAAGTTTTTCCACTTAAATGTCATGGTGGAGCTTAGAGCAGTCATGTTCCACAAGCAGAATGGGAGAATGTGTAAATATCAAAGGATTTTAGCTTGACCTTCAGACTTGAAATTATGAGCTTAAAAACAGAAAGAAAAATCCAGAGAAAATGAAAATGCTCTGAAATTCAGAGAAAAAAAATTGGCCTATGTGATCTATCATGTCATAATTTTAAAAACAAACAAACAAACAACAGGATATTGCAATATTACATTGCTACACACTGTTATTTACATTCTTGTTTGGCTAAATTTTAATATCCCTTTAACTTGTATTCCTGATTTTCCTACCAAAAATAATTCTCTTTTGGCTACCAGTGAAGTCCATTTTGGGAACAGAGATAAAATCCATGAATGCATACTTAACCAAATAAATAAATTTTTTTGCCTAGGTTATGTATTTCTATTGCTGCCTTTTCAGTTAATTCAAGAGTGATTTAGAACAAGTCTTCATGGTATTTGTACCAGAGAAGTTTAGAGAAATCAAAGTTGTCCTAGCATTGTTCTTTAAATTATGAAGAATGTAAACATTGACTTTGCTTTAAAGGTTCACAGATTAACTCATGTTGTTGTCCACTTTCCTGACCAAAAAAGCAAGTTTGTGAACACAAAGCAAAAAAAGGTTTGAGGGTGATATTTATGAATCCCATTCCTTACTTACAAAGTGCAGTCTAAATTAAAAACTTGATAGATGTCACATTTTCCATGAAAGAGTTCAAACAAAGCTAAATTGCTTTTAAAAAAATGTTTTGTTATTATTATTAATTGTGGTTAAATCACATTACCAGAAAAAAAATGTGTCTGTAAGTGAAAAATTCAGACAGTTTCTCTAAACTGTCCATTGGACTAGATGGATGTTATACTCTAAATACAAGTTACTAATTGTTTGCATTATCACCTTCCATGGATTTGCAGTGCTAACTCCCCAGATATTCAATCTCATTTAGTGTCTCATCTAGCCTCCCATAAAAAACAGAAAAAAATAAAAGGAATTGTCTCTGACAATTGTCTATGACAATTCTTCACCGTAATTTCTGTTGAAAATTCATCTCCAAACAGCTTCACCAGAAAGAAAATTACATATATTGATGCAAGATTAACTATATGCAACTTTTTTTTAATTTTAACAAACACTGTGTTGAAAAGAGGGACGCATGAAATCTTTCAAATTAATTTTTTTCTTCCTATGTGAGAGTGAAAATAATTCCTTGGACTTTGAAACATACCTTGCAATTATGCATTTCCAAAATAATTATGCCATTTGCTCCTATTGCAAAACATTTGCCTTGAAAGCTGATTATGCTACAGAAACAGATATCCAGGGAAGGCTGTGGAGGGGGAGAGGGGACTGAGTCCACATCCTTTCTGGTATTAGTCTGTTCAGTGAGTTAATGGAAAAGCTGATACTAATGGTACTCTATAAATTAGTACATCTGCAATAAAAGAACTTATTTTCCATTTTAATCGCTTGGGAGCTGTTCTGCAAATGTATTTCCATCGTAGGTGCTGGCAAGTTCAATGATGTGCTCCACAGGGCTCATGCTCCAGTAAGCTGGTGAGAGACGTTAAATGCAAGAACAGCATTAAAGTTATGTCTCGTGGCAGTATAAATTAAAGTCTCTCAGTATTCCCCTGTAACCTGCTCAGGAGTTTGTAACTCAGCTGTGAAATGGGCACTCAATTAAAAACACCACTGCACAAGTCTGCAGGAAAAAAAAAAAAAAAACAACAAACCAACTCTCGAGTTCATTGGAACTACCTTAAATAGGCTTTGATTTTTGGGCTTGTCAGGGAACACGAGTTTTGATTCTGGAAGACAAAACTGTTGATCTGGTGTGCTATAGGAAACACAACATGTTCAGTCCTCAGTCCTTGCTTTTTTGACAAACTGTGTGTTGTCATGTTTAAAAATCTGTATCAGAAGTATCTTTAATATACATTACCACTAATCTCTAACTTTTGCAAACTGCCCATCTTCCACCCCAAAGAAAAGAAATCTGGCACAACTTACACTACTTTGAACCCTTGCTGAGGAAATAAATTGCATATAAAGTCTTAATATGATTTAATTTAGAGTCTTTTGAAGCCTTGATAATTATTTGTAGTAACACCTATGCATTAACTTTTTGAGAGCAGGAATGTGTGGTTGCCAATACATGTGTGCCTGATTCTCCTCATATTCCCTAGGAAATAGGAGAGAATTTCAGCTGATGTCAACAGAGTTTTACAATTGTATCAAAATGATTGGAACTGAGAGAAAACATCTCCTGTGATGTTATTAGCATCCATTCTCCCACTGCAGAGAAGGGCTGTGCATAGAAACTTGGGGAGTACAAATTTCAGGCATGCAAGAATTTGGGAATACTCATGTAAACCCTCATGTTTCCACAAGTGTATATATGTATATGTGTGTGTATTAATACAAATACAAATACAAATATAAATATAAATATAAATATATACACATATACATATATAAATATAGATATAAATATAAATATATAAATATATAAATATATGAGACCAAAAAAAGAACATGTAAATACAAGAATCTTTCAGGAAAGCAAGGTAATAAAATTGTTCTCATTTCAAGTCCAGGTGGGAATTTAGAAAACATGTATTTTCCAGGGCCAAAGGTATTTTGACTGTGTCATGAGTATTAGTTGTTAGAATATACTGTGCTGGAAAATAACTGTTCCACTCCCCATTCCATAGATAATGACAAATGCCATGTGGATATTGGACCATGCCATTGTGCTGTTGAACAGAACTCTTGATACATTGAAATTGGATGGCAAAAGGGATGATTTGATACACAGAATTAATTTATGTTTGCAATGTGCTTTATCTGCCAGTAAAATATCCCTTGGTTGCATCACATCGCTTGGTTTCAATGTAATATCCATACCAAAATTATGTAAGTTTAGTTATTCGCCATTTCTGCTTGGAAGTTAAATTTTACTTCCTTCAGTGACTGTAGGTATTAGTAATTTAGCTATTTTTAGGGTCAGTTGTATTCCTGTATAAAGACATACTCTATTTTCTCATCCTTAGTAGGAAGAGAATGCATTTATTTTGCATAATTAGAGAAAATAACAATCATGACTTCATGAAACAAGGGTTTTTTTTCCTACTAATTGCTTAAATTCACAAGAAAATATGAAATTAAATTGCTATTTCCCGCCATGTAAAAGCCACTGAGAGCCTTCAGGAGCTGATGAAGAAGAAAAGTGAACCTGTTGAGTGTTTCCATTATCAGGCAAACACCTGTGTGCTCAAACTAAGCATCTCCTTGTGCAGAGAAGCAATTAGCCAAGTAATTAGCTGTTGCTTGCAAAAATGATCCGTACACTTAATTGTATGATTGGCAAGATGGGACAATCCCCAGAAAACTCATCGATGGGAGAATGTTAGAAATCATCTTCTGATAACCTTAAGAGGAATCTCTTTTTTCTGGGAAAAAACCCATGTAAGAACTGGGGGTTCTACTAATTTCAGTGACTCTTGACCTGAAAAAAGATCACTTTTTTCCCATGTTAATGGTCAATTCTGGTGGTTCAGAGCTTTGCAACATGTGCAAACACTCCAGGTGCTGTTCATTGAACTGCTGGAGTAACGGAGTAATTTGTAAAATCAATTGCACACTCTACTAATTCTCGTAGGTTAACCTGGGAATTTTAAACTTAAAATGAATCCCCAAACCCCACCTGATTTAAAGATTTCATCCACATGATAGTTCTTCTTTTAGAAGATTATACTTAGGGAAGGAGTAAGTGAATATTTAATACTTTATTATTATTTAAAGAGTGAAATGTGATCTTTATGTGAAGAGAGTCCTTTACTACCAACACACTTTCTCTTTTTTGCCTCATGTATAATTATATATATATATTCTATAATTCTGAGACAGTACATTCTACAATTGTTTAATCTGGCTGGATTTTTCCCAGATGATTACCTATATTTGAAATTTAGTCATCAATAGGGGTAAAGACTGCTTAAAGTTAACTAATTATGTTTTACCAGGAAAATAGGCTCTCAAAGACCTGAAAACTCAAACCAGTTGGTACAGATTTCTTCAGATTTTCAGTCTTACATGCTTCACATATAATTGTTTTATTGAATTTTGAAATGCTTGACATTTTTACCTACATGTATACATTCTTTTTAAAAGATATGTCCTTATTGTAAATGGAATCCCGGAATAAGTCAAGCTGAGGGGCAAAGCTTTATTTCTTATTCTTATTATTTGTGTTATCTCTCCCCTGTGTTTACTAGAAATGTTTTCAGGAGTGATGTGACAGTTAGAGCTCAGCACAATTTCAAGTATATTCATTATGGCTAACAGACCATTGTTATGGTGGAAAAAAGACACAAAACCCAAAAAACCAGCCTGTTTTTAAATCTAAATCTGAGTGGAAATGGCACATAATAATGACATACACATGTGGCTGCCAAATGAAAGAGCCACAAAGACCTTTTCAGCAATGCAATTGTAGCAGAGAAACTAAAAACATCGAACAACAACAAAAAATGCATTTAGGTTTTTGAAATAACCCAGAGCATCAACTTTTACTGTAATTTATTAAATTACACAGCTTTTCTAGGGGCAAAGATGAAAGAGAGATTTTACACCAGGAAGCGTTGTTCTTAAAAGTAAATAACTGAGTAAGCGACAGGAGGTGATCCCAAAGCAATTCCTTCTGTGAAACTCATCCGTGCTTTGTCTCTTCTTTGGAATCCCACGAGTTCTGTTCTGGGCACCCCCCAGAGCACAGCCCAGTACACCTGCCCTACTCTTTTGTGGGTTTATTACTCTGCATCTCAAATATTTGGCTTTGGCATCCTCATCTTCAGGAAATGGTGGGAGACTTTAACCTTAAGGCCCTTGGCCGAGGAGGATACTTTCACTTGGACATTCTGTTTTAAATAGGGAAATAAAATTCCCAAAATTCAGCTTGTTTTAGTTGCTGTCAGAGCCTCATGGAATCAGACGCAAGCTCGTTACACCAGGAGAAGGTAATGAATCAGTGAACCAGACTCACATTTCAGATATTTCAGATGCTCTGATGGGCATTTATGGCAATCTCACCAACACAGTGATTCTTCTGCTTTGTAAACAGCAACCCCAATGACAGAACTATTTGTTGAAAGGTTAAAGGTTGGACAAAATACCTTTTTTTCCTTTTTTTTTTCTTTTTTTTTTTTTTTTTGGTTGGGTTTTTTAATTTGTTTGTTTGTTTCTGTAGGTTTTTTTTGGGATTTTTGGTTCTGGTCTTTTTGTGGTTTTTTGTGGGTTTTTTGTGGTTTTTGTGGGGGTTTTTGTGGGTTTTGTTGTGGTTTTTTGTTGTTGTTGTTGTTGTGGTTGGTTGGTTGGTTGGTTTTTTGTTTTGGGGGTTTTTTGGTGTTTTTTTTTTTTTTTTCCCAAGTCACCATCTGAGCATTCCAAGCTGCCCTAAACACTCATTCCAAGACAATTAGGCAAGCAAAATATTGCATAAATTACACAACGAAAATCTCCCTCTTTTTGTGGTTTCTTACCCATGCAAACTTAACTCCTTCATCACCACAGAGAGAGCCTCATGCTCACTAGCAACCCAATCTCCTTATGCAGAATTCCTACTGATTTTCTATCTACCCTTGGGGTTTTTAAATTATCCTGACTGATCTGAAAAACAAAAAAAATATAAACCCCAAAACAACCAAATGTTTAATTTTGTACACCCGTAAGAGAAAGTTGTCTCAAAATCAGCAACAAAAATGACTAGACGTTGTTAATGCATTTGTGCTTTTAAGTGAAAAGCCAAAATGACAGTTAAACTGAAAACTGCTTTATTTAATTTTTACTCAACGTGTAAACTTTCATCTTAAAAGTGTCACTAAATGTCAGATTCTCAAATATACTGTGACTCAACTGCATGCTTTTCTCTTGATATGGGGCAATTCAGAGGAATCTTAAACAGGACCCAGGTAGCTTTTTAAACCGAGTTCTCTGTAGGAAGCTCGGTCCTCCCCACTTTTCATTTTAGAGCAAAAAGCCATTCCATCAGCCCAGTAGCTCTGAATGTTATTCTGCTTTTGCTCTGCTGTTTGTGCCTCGGTGTTCCATTTTGATGAATTCTGAGCATGTGCAGACTGTATTTCCACCTGAAATTCTGCAAGAAAATAAAATGAATGACCAAGCTGTTTTATTTATTCATTCATTTATTTACTAGTATTTAAAAACTTAGATACTGACTGATGCGGAATTATTTTGGATAATTGTTCTCAAATTCCTCCAGCATTTCTGGAAAGTATAACCAGCTTCCAGTCAGGTGGGACCTCTCCAAATTCCTAAGACAAAAAAAAATGTAAATTCTGACATCAATGATTTTTAGCTTTTAAATATAACAGTAGTTTTCTACATTCAATTAAAATAATAATTGTGACACCCACAATGCTTAAGGTGAATTAAAAGAGAACATAGACTTCAATATATATATATATGTGTGTGCATATATATATATAAATATTAATTTCCAGATTATATATGGAATATCCCTCACAACTGTAGTAGAAATATTCTGTTCAAAAATCTCTTAAATATATTTTTTAAAAAAAATGGAAGCAGGCTGCAGTCAGAAATTTTTATGCCCAAAAGGTAACAGGTGTGTAACCATTTATAATTGAACGCATTAGAAAACTCCTCTGACAGGTCTATAATGTTCCTATTGCAGCATTGGAATTTTTTACATTATAGGATGCACACAAAATAACATCAAATCACTGTCATAAAATTCACCTCCTCACTATTAACTAATAAAGGTGTTAAATTCTTCGTAATTTAGCCTGTGTTCCCTTGTGGTCTTTGTCAATGAGTTGATGGGGAGTGAAAATTTGCATGGAATCAACTTTGCCACCTGAAAGAGCTACAATGAGTGAAGTGCACAAATGAGCAGACACCCAAGCTGATATATTTAATGTACAGGACTCTTGGTCTAATATAGAAGCAT
>VZRL01000417.1:8566-94342 GCA_013397895.1 Origma solitaria | reverse complement strand
AAAAAAAAAAAAAAAAGCTAACCCAGCAAGAAAAACAAAATTAAAAAACAAACCAAAGAACATAGCAAATCCCAACATGTTAAACTGTCTCTGTTATTTCGAGTGCTGGATTGAGCAGAGTAGGGTTTGGGTATTTTTCATTATATTCACCTATGTCAGATAGTTTTACCTGCTCTTTTCATCCCCAGACCTAGGGGGAAGATGTACTTTCTTACTCATACAAGCATGCCAAACATGATAATTAACAGCATTCTTTCAGAAGGCAGAGAATATACTGTACTCTTAAGAGAAAAAGGGAATAAAATTAGACACACAAATGAAACATAAACCCCTCAAACTTCAGCAGTAGCCCCTTAGAATTAGAGTATCTTTGGTGTCTTTTCTATCTGCCAGGAAAAACACACTCAAAATGTTGCTTTAAAAAAGAGGTTATGGCTACAGTGCTTTCTAAAGCATTTTTGGTATTGTCTTTCCTGTTGTTCTTGTGTCTGCACACAACTTTTTAGGCAGAGTTTTAATCAGAAGTTCCAATCTGTTCTGATTGCATCGTTAAGTTAATGTAAACCAGGGAAAATTACCATCTTTTGGAGAAAAAAAAAAAAAAGACCAAAACAGCGAAACCAAACCCAGAAAAAAGCCAGCCTTTAAAACATCAAAACAATTTTCTTTATTGCACAGTGCAGCACAAAACACAATAATAGAAACACTCTGCTTTTTTTATTGCTTTGAGATGAGACGGTGGTTTCAGAGAGCTCTTATAGTTCATATTGTAAGATTCAAGACAAATAATAAGAAAACCACGCAAACATACTCTTCCTCACGGCTTTATTTATAAACACCATTTTTAGAGCTTTCTGTATGAAATCTCTACTGGAGTTCACTCCTAGATCTGTAATGGCTTTGGTAAAAATAAGGACTTCTGACAGCACCGTTTCACTCCTTTCTGTGCTCCTTTTCCCAAGTACATCTATTTTTGACATCCGCCTTTGGTTGGTAGAGCCTATTGTGAACGGTTTAAGAGTTTTCTGTTTTCAAAATTCCCTATGTAAAATGGTAACACCCCATTATGTGGATATCTGTGTGCATTTATTCGTGTTAGCAGGAGTGAATTGCTCTGTTTTTCACCTTTAGGATCTCAGCTTTCGTCAGGTGGTGGTTGAAGCAGAGAGAAACTGAGCACCATGGAGCCTCTGGATCGCTCTGCCCCCTCCAGCAGCAAGGGAGGAGGAGAACTGGGAGAGCAAAAGCAAGAAAACTAATGAGTTTTGAGTTTTCTTTCTGAATATTCTGCTCAAGACATGAGCAGGGTAACCCTTTACCCAAAATTAACCAAAAAACCCCACCAAAACCAAACAAACTCAAAGCAACCACAAAACTAGCAAAATAAAACAAAAATAAACAATGAAAACAACAACGACAACAGTAACAAAAATGACAGCGATGATGACGCTGAAAGGGAATAACGAAGTGAGAGAAATAAAACTCAGTGAAAACAAGGGATACAAATGAAAACCACTGCTCAGCACCATCTGGCTGATCCCCAGACAGTCCTGGAGCAGTGTTCTCCCTTCCAGCCTTCCCCCAGATTTATACACTGGGCTTGTGGTCTGGGATATCCCTGGGGTCAGCTGTCCTGGACAAGTGCCCTCCCAAATCCTTGTGCCTCCCCCACCTCCTTGCTGGTAGAGCAAGAAGTCCACGAGTCTTGTCCCTGTTGCTGAGAGACAGTGAATTAGAAAAACGAAATCCTTTTCTTTTTTTTTTCTTTGATAAGGTTTTATGATGCTTTATGAATATTTCTTAAAAATATTGGCAGAAATCAGTCATCCAAAAATGACAGATGGCACAAGCGCTTGTATCAGAGATGAGGCTTTGACTTTTCTGGTGTTGGGGGAAGGAGGAGAGGTGGGAGAGGACACACACGTCATCTCTAACCAAAACAAGCGATTCTCATGTTACATTTGGTCCATTAGTGACAGACAGCGTGGGAGTTCCTTTGTTCTGGCAGACATGAGCTGGTTCCACTGCTTATGGAGGAGAAAAAGTGTCGCAGGCACAGTGGTGACAGAGATTTTCCTGGCTGGATCAGCAGCACGCACTGTCCTCCTCCCACCCGGCTGCGGATAGCTGTCTCCTGCACAAATCAAGCAAATCTGCAGTCCATCAAACTCTTATTTTATAGCCACACATTTTAAGCCTGAAAAACAACTTTATGTGCTCTGGACTGGCCTCTTAAATAGATGTAGGCCACGAAGTTGGACAAATATAGCGACTGGAGTGTTTACTCTTCCATTTCAGTTCACCACATTTCCCTTACAACTGATTTATCCATCAATAAATCAAATGTGCAGATTAGACAAATCACACTTGCTGGTAACAGTTCCTGTGGCAAACATCTTAATCCCATTTCATGCTTTTTATGGAGTACTATTAATTTTTTGCCTGACTCTTGTTACTTCTGGGGAATGCGAGACACACATTAAGAAAATATTTATTGAAGTTAAGTAGTAATTTTATTAAAAGTGGACATGGAAATATAGACACTGAAGCCAGCATTTTGCTCTGCAAGCTCATGTTACCTCTGGGGAAAAATGGTAAACACTGTTAATAGCTTATTTAAATTCAGAGATAGCTATCAGAGAGACGAAAAATGTGAAGCTCTGTAGTCAAAAAAAAAAAGCTATAGCTTCACAAAGGAAATATTTTTGAGCTTCAGGGCTCAGAATGACCATGAATTTAATGACTTCTGTTGAGGCAAAGATTGAGAAATTTATTTTTGGCATTCTATATCACATGATCAAAGGAAAATTGCCTCCTGTCTAATATAATGTCCTCAAAAGCACATGCACCAGGACCTAATAGCAGTCACTTGAAATACACTGTAGGCAATCCAATTTTCTTTTTTTATTTTTTGATACAAATACACTTTAAGGAAGTAGACCAGACTTTACAGGCCCAAAATTGGCATTGGGATTAGCTCATTTTTTGGTACTGCTTTATGTCTTTCAAAAGCAAAATTTGCCTACTTTTCCTTTCTGCCCGTAGCTTAGAATCCACTAAGTCACGTAATAATTCTGAAATGTTTAATTGAAAGAAAACTGCTTTACACATTCTTACCAATGTCATTCTTTAGCGCTCTTTGCTTGCCCTGCTAATCATACTTATTTTATCTGAACCTTCTGAAGAACATTCCTGCATCTTATTATTTGAGCTAATTTTCTGTAACACCAACTCTTAATCCTTGATTCGTACTCCGTATTGATGGCAGACCAGGGACAGGTCATTACAGACCATTCTACTTCACAATCATTTCCACTGCTAATTATGGCACCCAATAGATGGTGATATATGATGAAAGTCCAGGAAGAAAAAAAAAAAAGGGAAAAAACCGCATTAAAAACCGTTAAGGGATTTTATGCTTTTTTGGGGTACATCTCTGGTTAGCAACCTACTTTTATATTTAGGCGCCATCACATGCCTGGAATTGTGATTTACTGAAATGCTGAATAATAACATTTTTAGAAGCCCCTTTGATTTCTTTTTAGCTACTATTGGTCCATGAGGAAGAGGAAAAGGAAGGGGAAGAGGAAGAGGAAGGGAAAGGGAAAGGGAAAGGGAAAGGGAAAGGGAAAGGGAAAGGGAAAGGGAAAGGGAAAGGGAAAGGGAAAGAGGACGATGAAGAGGAAAGCCAAAGGGGAAGGGAGTAGTTGAGTACATGTGACACTAAGCAAGGTTTGAGTTTCTAAAGCCTTAATTATTTGTGATCATATCTGTGAGAGCCGTACACCAACCGTCATTCTGATCTGAAGATATTTCTGCAGCTTCTGCTGTTCATTTGTGCATGGTGTAAAAGGCCTTGGGAAACTCTTAATGAACAGTTTCCATAGTGAGACAATTCCAAGCTATAGATTTTGATCCCTGTTGTGATGTCTTTACAAAAAGTACAATAAGGATTCAAATTGACAGAAGGTTTAGATGGGATCTTGGGAATTAGGAATTGTTCCTGGGAGGGTGGGCAGGCCCTGGCACAGGTGCCCAGAGCAGCTGTGGCTGCCCCTGGATCCCTGGCAGTGTCCCAGGCCAGGCTGGACATTGGGGCTTGGAGCAGCCTGGGGCAGTGGGAGGTGTCCCTGCCATGGCAGGGGTGGCACTGGGTGGGCTTTAAGGTCCCTTCCCACCCAAACCATTCCATAATTCTATGATTTTATGAATGAGAATTTCAGTTAATGTGCAAGCATACAGCTTGTGTTCTATAATAGACATTATGATGAATTCAGTATTGTTCAGCTGTTTACTTATATTTAAATTCTGTCAGGCCAAACACAATACAGGAGACTCTGAAGTTTTCCTTTCTTTGGTAGCTGCAGCGCAGGAGAGCAGATGAGATAGAGAACTTCACCCACTAAGGAACCAAAATCAACTGAACAGATGTGGGGCACGCCCAGGACAGAAAGAGACGAAAGCACTTCACAGAGGATAGCAGAAGTTGTTCTAAATATATTTGTTGCAAGTACAAAGTCATTAGTGTCTTTTAAAATAAATCTCCTTGAGAAGTAACTGCAGTTCTATACATACATTTACTATAATGAGAAATGGGTTGTGTGCTATTTTTCGCTTCTTTCATTTGATCTCTCTTGAAAAATACTAAAGAAAATTCACTTTTTTAGCTGAGTGCATTTATATGCTGCAATCCAGTTTTAACTATTTCCAACAACCTTAATATTTTTAAAATAAAATCCNTATTTTTAAAATAAAATCCGGGGGGGGGGGTGGGGAAAGTTTGATTAGAAAATAATTAGCCAACCACAGCCAACTCCCCTCATCCTTAAAACTCCATTCAGCAACATACCCGCAAACATTGCGATCCGGGCCATCCCCTTTTTCAGTGATGCTGGATTCCAAGTAAAGGTAGGAAATCTACAAGGTCACTTCTAAAATCTGTAGTGTGTAAATCAATGATTTTTATGTTATATATAGCAAAAAAAGCATGACTCCTTTGATGGATTCTTACGGTAAGGAAATCTACCTTCGTGCCATGATTGGGCTCTTCATAGAAACAGAAAACAGACAAAAAACTTTTTAAAATATTATAAAAACAAGCAAACCAAGAAATCAAGGAACAGAGGAGACTTAAAGAAATAAGAGGTAATTGTTTTTAATGTGTGCTAGGTTAACATTTTCAATAATTTAACAGACGTTTTATCTTATAAAACACTGGAAGCACAATATTTTCAATGAAAATTTATTTAATTTTACTTAAAATTCTGCTGCACTTTAATGAATTTTCCCTGAACTGGCATTTTTACATGCTATTAAGATTTATGCAAGAAAAACCACACACTGTAAACTTCAGTGTTATTTCAGTTATAAAATAGATTGTTCCTGAAGTTGGGAGAAAACGTAATCTTTCAAACAGCCAAGATGCCACATTTAAAGATCTGTTCATTTGTAGTGGGCACACACGCACACAAACACACAGAGCCTGCAGAATCATAGCTGGTTTGAAATAATTATTTTTAATTGAAAGCATAAATTAATTCTTTTCAAGCATTGAAACAGTGTCCTTTTTACTATTCAAGAAGGGCTGGTATGTAATTAGATGAAACTTGAGTTCATAGATAAATATATGCTTTGTTGATTGCACATGGCATTTCAGAGCAAAGCAGCTGGAGAATTACTGAAAGAATCAAGATTTAAACAAATTCTCTGGCATCTTTTATCAGGAATATAGAGGTTTGCTTGCTGTCACATAAATTGATCTATTAATCTTGTAGCAAAAAATAAAGCAAGAAATATTGTACATCCGTTGGTTTTGCAGTTGATGATTGTCACCTCAAGAATACTTAGGGTTCTGGCAAGCTTCAGGTTATTGCTAAGTAAAGTAGTATTGGCCATGACATCTACCCAGATGCTGTGTGTTATCACCAAGATTAATTTCTTTGAGAAATCTACGCAAATTCCCCATTTCTTATCATTTCTGTACAGGAACTATAGGCATAAAAATTACAGATACCCTCGTGCCTTTGTGATCTGAAGATTAAGGTAGTATTGGGATATAGAACTTCTATTATTTCCTAAAATCTGCAGGTTTTGGCTTGGTAATCTTATAAACCCACATGCACATTTTGTTCAGATTGGCATGGTTTCACTTTGAAAAAGTATTTGTAAACTATCTGAACACACCGCTCAACACCCCCTCTCTTAGAAGCATTTGGTTTTTCATTAATTACTCCTTTTGTGAAGGGAGATTTGCACCGTTCCACTCTAACACAATGGAATTGTCCCCCAGAGGAGAAAAATCGTTGAAAAGTGCACAAAGAATACTGAATCATGGATTATCCTGAGCAGGAAAGGACCCACAGGGATCATCCATTCCAGTCCCTGACCCTGCACAGACCCCACAACAATCCCACCCCGGGCATCCTTGGGAACACTGTCCAAACACTCCTGGAGCTCTCTGGCAGATTTGGGAATGCCACCGTTCCCTCGGGATCCTGGGCACTGCCCAGCACCCTCTGGGGGACGAATTTTTCCTGATAACCAGCCTAAATCTCCCCTGGCACAGCTCTAGCCATTCCCTTGGGTTCTGTCCCTGGTCATGAAGAGATCAGTGCTGCCTCTCAGCTTCTCCTCAAGAAACAGTAATTTCCTCTGGATAAATATTTGCTCAAATGTAGCTTCCTGTGAATAATTATGTAATACAAAGGAAAAAAAAAGAAAACCCCACAGAAAAAAAAGAGAAAATGTGTCGATATTATATAGAATATAAGACCGTGCAAAGTCTTCTCATGGTCCAGTAAAGATGGTCTTGATATTTCTTGATATTTCTTTTAATAGGTGTTAGCATGCACCTCAAGTTAGGCTGTAGCTGGACTATCTCAGCTGCCTGGAGAATTGCTCTAATTAGTAAGAGCATTTATCCACTGTTATTTCATCTTTAAATTGTTTTAGCTTTTCTTTACCTTTGCTCGTTTTCCATAAAACAGGAGCTGAAAAAACAGAAAACACCGCAAGAAGAGCGAATTTGGGTGAAAAGCAGAACAGGAAACCAGTGAAGAAAGACCAAGGGGCAGTCTGCAACATCAAATACATAAAAAATTACTGAAAGCAGACTCTGCAGTGAGGAAGGAAGGGCCATAAACATCAAGGAATTTTGGCAACAACCACGAAATACTGGCAAGGCACCACACTCCCAAAAATTCTCTGCTTTATACCAGTGACCTTGGAGGGGAAAAGAAACATCAAAAAACTGGAAAGGTAAGAAATAGTAAATGTGGGCATAATAATCCTGGATGTACATAATCTGGAGCATCAACATAGTTGTAGCAGTAGTAGTGGTAGTAGTAGTAGTAATAGTAATAATAATAATAATAATAATAAAAATAATAATAATAACAGTAATTTAATGAGATTCTTAATCGATTTAAAATCTTAACAGTAAAATCTTGACTTCTTTCAATGCATTTTTCCACCCCCAAAAATCGAGCAGTGGGCAGCAAAAGCATAGCACTTGTGAAACAGTTTAGCCAAACCTTTGTTTTGAAAGTTTGTCAAGTTAGATAGACATTTAATTTATGTTGTTTTATGAGACATTTTCAATTCACGTACTATGCAAATATACTGCTGTAAAGAGTACGTTCACCTTAAATTCTGCAAATATAAGTCAAATACGTTTTCTGAAAACACAAGCCATTAAATTTAATTACAGACTTTTAATGTAAAAAACTATAAGTTAAATATGAACATATTTAATTAGATGCAAGTTTGGAGGGTTTTTTTCCTTGAACAGCTTTGTCTAAAGCACTAAAGATAGGTGATTCAAATACACTCTCTGTTTCCTCCTAGAAAGAAGAGTGAATAGTCTCCAGAGAATAACATTAGCATTTATTATATGCACGTCCCTGTTAGGCTTCTTATCTATTATTTGCAAATACAGGGAGAGGCAATGAATGAAAGGAAAACAGAGGTGAGCCAATTAATGACAACTAGAGATGATTTCCTGTAGTCCCTCAGTCACTCAGTCACAGTTTTATAAGGAAAAAATCTGCTGACCAAAGCGATGCCTGATTTCTGCAGGGAGAAATTCAGTTTCAGGGAAGGGTAGGAGTACATTTTTCAAACTTATCTCGATTTAGGAAGAAATCACAGATTTACAGATTCACAGAATATTCTGAGTTTGAAGCAAAAGTGTTAGGAAGTAAGGAGTGAAAAATTAACTTTCAAGCATGGCAATCAGCAAAGCACTGTAATTTTACTTTAACTAACTTAGCTAATAGCAGTAGATGGACCCATTTTTCTGATCAAGTTCATCTTTTCTTACAGTCTAAGTTAATTCAGTTCCCTTCCAAGCAGAGGAAGCTTTTTCATTACGTGGAGTTTTCTGTGCTGCCTCAGAAGACTTTCTTCCTATAAGTAATGAAAAAAAACGTGTAGCCAAATTGTAGAGATATTACTCAGGTTTCATTTCCTTCATGATAGTGCACAAAAATGCCTCACTCATAATCAACTAATCCATTTTCAATTGTGAAGAACAGTGCAGGTCTGTTCTTTTGGAATCTGAAGAAGGATAATGTGTTTCTTGAGGACTTTTCCAAGAACCTCAGTGATTCTGGGATTCTGTGATTTAAATAAATACAGCGGCTCCTGTTACAGAATTGTGGCTACTTTTGTGCAGCTTGGACAGCTACCATAATTAGAATATTTATAAGAATCAACCTCTCACTGAAAAACAAAAAAAAAACTCCTGAAAAACCAAAAATAAACCCCTCAAAGAAAATACTTTTGAGGACTCCTTTTTTAAGATTGTGTGTTGTTTGCATAGCAGAGATTGGTTGGAATTTTTTTTCACCTAAGTGGCATCCCCCTGTTCAATTATGTTCGTATTTTGATGTTTTAACTTACATTTTTTTGCGGTTGGTGCTTAAGATATTTAACTAATTATTAGCATTTTGCAGTAGTAGCTGCCATGAGCTCTTCTGTCATTTGCAAGAAATGAGATGGGGTGAGCTGTTTTTTTAATTTGGAAATTTTTTTTTTCAGTGGAGAAGAACATGGAGTCCGTTCTTGAGTCTCTATTAGAGCTTGTAGCATGCTGGGGTATTTTTTTTCTGGTGATATTTAACCTTGTTTGGAAGCAGGCCAAGGTCAACTGTTTGCACTGCTTGCATCTCACCAATTCGAAAGTCTGACAAAATGTTCAGTGCCTCTGCTCCTTCACTGTTTTCTTACGACATTGAAGAACAAACGCTTGAATTTGGTGAATTATTGTGGGCAATTTTGTCTTGTGTGGTAGAGAATTTACCTGTGAGAAGGTGCCCCCACAGAGCCCAGCTGGACCAGTGCTGGACACAGGACTGGTGATCCCCCTTCCTCTTTCATCTCCCTTTCATTTTCCCCTTTTTTCCATATTTATTTCTATTCTGTTATTATATAGTGGAAATTATAAACCAATCTCCATGCTGAGTGTGTAGTTTGCTAAAAAATTCTGGGTTTTGTGGGTTCTTTGGAGCCTTTCTGGCCTTTGCTGTTCTTTTTTGTCCATGGGCATCTATGAATTTTTGGTGCTCCCCTCCATGTAGGGCTGGGGTGCGGCAAGGACACCCTCATTTTTCTGAAGGTGGTCAGGGTTCCAGGATTCTTTCAGCAAGCAGGTGTATCTATAACCCAATGCTTTCCTTTCCTTGGTAAATGTTTCTCTGAAAAGAATGTGTTAATTTCAGATCATAATTTCAGTTTTAGTTACATTATACTTGCATTTCTTGTCCTAGTCAGACCACGTAATTTCCAGACTACAGAAATAACTGCTTGATGAAAGTGATAAACACTGTGTCGAATGAACACTTGAATATAGAAATGTATATTGAAAATGTGTAAAGAAACTGTACATTGAAATAATGACTTCTTGTTGTCCTGGACAAAATAAAGACGCTTTTGCTATGTAGCAAATGCATCTCATGTAATACGTTTTTAGGGCATTTAAAAAAACCAAAGGAAAAAACCACATTTAATCCGTCCACTTCAACAGCCAGCAAAGAGAAAAGGAATCAAAACTTTGCTGTATAGGTGATGTCTGTTTATTTGTAGTTTATTGTGTAGCATCTTTTTTATTTATTACCTTTGGGAGTTTTTTTTGGTACTTTCTTGATTTCAAAGCAGCAGCTTTGAGACTGAGTCTTTAGCAATCTCTTGCTTTGAGGAAGAGATTGCTAAAGAGAACTGCTCTGAACACAAGTTTTGGAGTTGATTAGAAGAAACCTGGAGATTTCTGAGATGTTACAACCTGAGATACAGGTGAAAAATAATGTATTACACACAAGATACAGGAGAAAGTTAACTAAAAGGGCAGACCAAAAAAGTGAGAATTTTTTCAAACAACCTCCCAGTCATAGTATTTCACTGTTTTTCTAAAAAGGATTTTTACCATTTATCTATTTCTTTAATTACATCCTTCTATTTAAAAAGTAAGTTTTTCTAAAGCCTATACTCAGGGATTGAAACCTTTTAAAAGCTCTTAAAAACTGTTTCAGATTTGATGTCTTTAATGCTGGGGCTTTGTGGGGTTTTGGTTCTGCCATTCTGGTTTTAGGTGGCTTCATTGGCTTGTTTGTTTTCTTGGGGTCTTTGGTTATTTTTGTTCATTTGTTTTATTAAACTAGTTTTGTGGGATAGATTTGTGCGTAGCATTTTCCCCAAAGCCCTGATTGTGTCATCAGATCAAGCATTGGGGTTTTCATGATCAGTACGACTGCCAAAGGTGTTGGAAAAGAAGTGGAACACAATATTTCCCACACACACACACTTAAGTCTATTTAAAACTAAGTGAATTAAATCAAAAAATGTCAATGTTTTATAGGATTGTAAGCACTTTTCAATAAAATCATAGGAAAATCTACAAGCAGCTAGTTTTCTTCTCTGTCCACGTTACAGGTGTTGGCAGCATGGCATCCCATGACTTGATTTCTCATGCAATTTCAGGAGTCTTTTTTCTAGTGAAAAGATTTCACTTCCAATTCGTGATAAGAAAAATTAGCTTTTACTGAGGTCAGTCTGAGAGCAGCAGGTACCAGAATACCCCAGATGCAGAAACGGGGCTCATAGAATTCCCCCTATTACTACAAGAAAATTAATGGTCAAAATTAGAGGCGAAACAGTTCTGTTCACCATCATCAAAGTAGTCTAATACCACATGCAGAGGAAGAGTTGTTGCTCCCAGAAACACTTCTGTCAAATGCTCAATACATTCGTTTTGAGATTCTTAAGGATTTTGAGATATGAAACAGGCAGAGCTGGATTGAATATCAGAGTAATTAAGTCTTTAATTTACTTTACTCCTGTTCAATCATGCTCCAAAAATATACACACTTCTTTCATTATTGCAGCCAGGGAGTATATGAGACTATTTCTACATATATCAATTCTAATTACCTCTGAGCAATTAATAAAGATAATCTATCATAGCTTAGAGCAACATGTTTTTAGGTGCACTTTGTCAAATGAGTGTCATGAATATTTAGATCATGTTCACTTTAATCAGAAGAAAATAACGATGACAAATAATTATCGTTTTTCAAAAAGAGAACCTTTATTATTCAGAGGCTGATTAAAAGAAACCCAAAAAACAAAACCAACACAAATATCCTTCAGGAATAAGTGAATTGCATGGCCTTTGCAATGTTCAAACTTTGTGACAAGAACATCAAATGTGTCTCATATAAATTGTGAAGGAAAGAGTTATTTTATGCTACTATGCTGCAGATCTCACAAAAACAATTTGGGCAAAATATTGGGATTTAACTGGTAGAACCACCTCCTTCTGTCTGCTACTTTGGTAATCTTTGCTCTACGGTCAAGAGGAAAGAGGAAGATTAATCATTTGTATGTTCTAAATAAATTTATTTCTCCAGCTGTTTTAACAAATATTTAACAGAATTGCTCTACTTGAACTTTTATCCTGTAGCCTTATTTATTATCTTCTCTCTATTAACACTAAAACAGCAATAAAATAAATATTTCAGTACTGAATCTAAGACTAATCCAACTGGCAGTACCAAATTACTCACCAAATGCACTTGAAACTCTTTTTCACTGAAATGGATTCAATTCAGCATCATTTAATCCTGCTCTAATTTTTATTATACAAAATTCCCATTTAAAAAGCTGGTGAAATAAGACAACATTTCCCATGGAGCTAAATTCAAGTGAGTGTTGATGTCATGCTTTATATTCTTATTTAATTCATCCTTGGAAATCAAATTGTTGTGATTTTATAACATATCCACTACCATCCAATTATGAGTATGAGTAAGTTATGTTTAATATATGAATTATCTCAAATACTGGTCCTTAAAATACCAGGACAAAGATGTATTCTTTAAATAAAAATTTATTATAAATGATGTTTTTATATTTGAAGTTAATTCAAGAGTATTAAATTCAGTGTTGCTCCTTATTAAGCTCATCACTACTTACTCAATAATTTATTGATATTTAACAAATATAAATAATGTCTTAATCTAATCTAAAACTCTCTTTGATTATAAACTGAGCTATAGCAACACACAGCAGGGCAGTACCCTCTGCTCTGTTAACAAAGCTTTATTTAGGCTCCAAATTTTATTTCATTTGGGGCATGTAATATCCCTGGACTAATTTCTAATGCAAGATGTTAAAATAATGATGGCTAACACTTTTACAAAATTGAAGCACAGCAATTTTTCAGGCAGTAGTTGCATAATTAAATACTTTTTAAATGAGAAAGTTATTCCTTCCTCTCCTTTCATTGTTCCTCTTCATATGTGCAGCCTGTTTTACTTTTTAAATTATTTTTTTAATAATTCTTCTGCAGGAAAGTATTATGTGTTGCTTTGGCAAGTCTTGCAAGCTGTCAAAGTCTGGTTACCATGGTACTAATAGAAAGAGAATCGATTCATTTCAGCAATCGTCTTTAAAATATATTTAATTTTCTTTTTCATCTCATTCAGGTGGGTCCCTCTGATGACACAACAGATAATACACAATTCCTCAAAGCCCTCTTAAATATTAATTAAAATATGTAGATATCATCAGAATTTCTAGCTTACACAGTTTTCCATGGACCAGGACCCAGTCTGAGATCAGAGGTGTTATCCAGCTGAGTCTTGGAAAACTCCAAGGATGGAGGTGATGCATTCTCTGAATGACCTCTTCCAGTTCCTCATGGTGAAAAGACATTTTTCTTACAACAGCTGAGCAACATAAACATGCAAAACCTGCCAGCAAAATAACCCAGGTAAAGAAAAATTTACTTAAAATAGATGCCCATGCAGTCATAAGTATTTGTTACCTCTCCATAAAAATATCATTTAAAGAAAATAGGGCTATTAAAGAAACAACAGGGCTGAACTCCAACCTTAAAGAAACTTGATAAAAAGTTTAAATTAAGGAAAAGCTTTCAGATTTTCAACCTGTTGCATCTTCCACTGTTTGGCTTTCTTAATTAGAACTTTATTTGCCTACTTATAATCAGAGAGCCACAGAGCCTGTTGATAACATGGTCTTTAAAGACCTAATTTATTTTCATGAAGACTGCTAAGAGGATGGGGAAAAAGTAATTAACTATTATCTCTTTTTTTCCCTAATAACCATAAACTTATTAAATGACTAATAGTCAGAGTGTGGGCATGCAACATGCGTTTTAGCATCATTTAATCCTGAATACTTCAAGAGAAAATGTTAACAAAACCCAAAATTATTTACAGAACTAGGGTAATCCACTGATTCCTCAGTATCAGCATCTATATGCAGTTTCCCTTTCAAATGGGCAGGATTTTCAGGTTCCTCATAATTTTATGAATAACCTTTTACAAGAAGCTGTCAGGAACTTTGTCCAACTACTTTTTCTCATGCTGTGCTCAAAATCCTTCCCTTCGCTGTGACTTCTGCAAAAAAATGTGTTCTTTGTAAATAAGACCATTTACCATTTTTTGAGACCAGTTGATTAAGATTTTTGCCCTTGCTTTTACATTAAATTATATAATTTGTGAAGAGCATGGCTAAGCATTAACCTGGGTCCTACAAGAAAATTTCTTAAATGAAAATAGATGTAGAGGATAGAAACATATCAAAGAAAATTTTAAGAAAGCCCACACAAGCACCACTTGAGGTGCAAAAATGCATTTGACCTGGGTAATGTGATTTCAGTAGCTGTTGAACACACAGATACCCATGGCAAACTACTTAGTCAATCATTTGTGTATTTATACATCTGCAATTTGATAATAATGCAAATTGTGAAAAATACAGGTTGGTTGGTTGATTTTTTAACTGGTCATACACTAGTGCCATTAAAAAAACTATCATAACAGTATTTTTTATCATTTTATCGTCTTTTCATTAGCAAACCTCAACATGCACAGGTCAGAAGTTCACTTCCAGAAAGCTGCTGGTGGTGGTAACAAAGTGATGTAACCAGGGGAAACCATTTCTGAGCAGAAAAGCTTTGTCCACAACTAATGAAGACTTGACTAGATTTTCTAGATTTTCCCTAAAGTAAAACCAAGAAAGCATTATTCTAAGGATGATTTTAGGGGGAAAAAAAAAAAATTAGACTTCTCAAGAAAATAAATATCTCTGCCTAAACTTGTATTGAATGAAAAGTCACCAAGTTTCAAAACACACTTAGGGTCTTAATTTAAAGACTGGGTGATCTCCCAAGTGCATTCGAAGGCCATGAAGCATTCAAAGATCAGGAAAGTGCACCTTCTGAGCACATATATTTGGCATTACTACCAAAGCCAGCATCTTTATCTAATTTTAATGCTAGGGCACAGCTTTGCAGATGTTCTTCTGTGGTTAGTGGGAAAGGTTCAGAGAACATTGCAGTGTTCTTTTGGTGCCCCTGAACTTTCTGAACTTGCACTGCTGAACTTTCCATGAGAGTTCAGCCTCAGATGCTGCGCATGAAATGTTCTCCTTCCCGGAGCTGCTATCAACTGCTTGGCTAAAAGGAGGGGAGGGTGCTCAGCTACAAGCACACAAAGGCTTTCCGAGCACTCCTTTGATGATTTCACTGTCAGAGGAAATCAAAGCATGAAAGAGACCCTGTAAACCTCCCCTGGCACCGTGTGACAGAAGTGCATTCAGCAAAACACAGTTGTGAGTCCTCACAAAATAACGTCAGCAGCGCTGCCAGGTTATGCCAGGCAATATTCACTTATGACTCAAAATCCATTCCTTTAAAGATGGTGTAACTTGAAGGGTAATTTGAGCAACTTCCTCAACTAGTGCAGATTTCATAAGACTTTCACATTGAAAGTACTTGACAAGGTTTTTTTAAATTAAATTAAAATTAATCATTTCCATATGATAAAGAAAATGCATTTAATATCTGAGAGGTCTTTCAAAAAGATTAAATCTAACAAGACATGATCATTGAAGTACATTATTAAGAGCATTTCCTCTTAACCACAGCTTTGTACAAGCAATATCATTCTTATTTTATATGTAGACCTCATCTGTAGCAATACAGAAAATCCACACCACGTTTGGAAAAAAAGGAAAATAACCGTAGGCAAAAACCTCCCATTTAAGCTGACAGAGACCAAGATTTTGTTGTGTTTTTATTTTCCCCAAATGGTCAAATATTCCATCTTCATGCATTTGCTTTCAGCTGAAGACAGACCTTGGTACATATCCCAGTTCACCACCCTTCCTCATTTCTTTATTGAGTGCTAATAAACTGAAATACAAATTACTAAAGTTGCAATTTTTTAGGAAACCAACAAAGCTAGGAAAGCTTTACAGGCTTGCAATCGGTAAAATGAATCTGTTCATTTGGAAAGGATCCTCTTAGGGCTGTTGGCTTCCTACATGTGCTTCATAACATTACTGATTTAATAATACCCTAAAGATATCGCAGTTATTATCATGAAAGTATTTAAGGATGGTTAGAAGATGATAATTTTCCTAATTATTCTGGTATCAATTTTCCCTTTAAATTCACCTTCCAGCAAAAACATGACTTGCCTACTGTTTCAAATATAAAATATAATTTTGCTAGGATGGTAAAAATGAAAAGGTTAATCCAGATTCAAAGAGATGTCTTCATCCTTTTCCTGGAAATGTGGTTCTAATGTGGCCCCTCCATTTCAGCAAAACACAGGAGTCATTCATTTGAAATCAGAAGACTCTTGGAGACCTCCTCATGTATCCCTCTCATTCACCAGGATCTCCCAGTGATTTCATTAATAGACAATTCAGATTACAGACACGATTTAGGCCCTGAACTTGCAGGCAGGACTCATAAAATAAATTAATTTATCATTCTCAGCAGCAGCAGCAGTGTCTTACCACAGGCTGTATCCCCTAACTCCCTAACATCGACCTGTAGTCATAGGTCTGACAGAAATTTCCAGTGCTTCAGAGAAAAAGGAAAATTATAAAATCTGAACTGAGAATGGCCACTCTGTTTTATTATTCTGCTACATGTTAGTGTACTTCCTGCACAAAAATGCATATGCATCAAAATTAATGCAACATCAGCACAAGTAATTAGTTAATTCTCTGTCTTCCTGCTCATAAGGTTCCATATAATTTTTCTTAATTGCCACAGTGTTACATTACTCATTCGCTGCATTTTATTAACTTAGCTGATCCACATGAATTTTTGTGCAGTGGTGTACTTTTTTTTGTACAGTTTGTACTTTTTAATGCATTCATGTGAATGATGTCTTCTGCTCCCGTCCTGGCCTGATGCAAACGTGGAGTGGTTTCACCACACTCATGTGGCCGATTGAAGGCTGAGGGGGAACTTCATTGGGGTTTTCAACGTCCTCCCGAGGGGCAACCCCAATCTCTGCTCTGGAGCAGGGACAGGGCCCAGGGAATGGCTGGAGCTGTGTCAGGGGAGGTTTAGGTTGGATCTCAGGGAAAGGTGCTTCCCCCAGAGGGTGCTGGGCACTGCCCAGGCTCCCCAGGGAATGGTGGCATTCCCAAATCTGTCACAGCTCCAGGAGCGCTTGGACAGCGCTGCCAGGGATGCACAGGGTGGGATTTTGGGGTGTCGGTGCAAGGCCAGGGGCTGCACAGGGTGATCCTGGCGGGTCCCTTCCAACTCAGCATATTATATTACTTAATGAAAAAAAATTTCTTGTATGTACACCTTTATAACACAGAATTCCCTTGGCACCTGTGCCGCCTCAGCAGAGTTGAACAGCTTTCTCCATGATTTTCTAAGCAGAAATGTTGATTTAATCTGCTGTCCACAACCACTGCATATATTTTCATGTATAGGAAGTCATCCTTCTCCTAATATTATCTGCTCTTTATAAAACTCTCCCCACAATATTTATTAAATTAATTTAATCGTTCTTTAATTAGTCTTCTAATCGCATTGCCTTTACCTCTGTCATACTTGCTGGGTGGACATGGAGTGATATATTTGCAGAAAAAGAAAATCTATAAGGTACTTGGAAGCCCATTCAAATCACATTAAAGGAATACTGAACCCTGAGGCTTTCTGGTCTGGATTGTTCTATGGCCTACACAAAACTAATTTCTCAAAATAGATACAAATGACCACATCTCCATAGAACTCTGACTAACACATATGAATTTTCTTTAAAATTATGAAGTTGTTTTATAAAACGCCTTACAAATGGGCACTCCTGCGTGCAACTCTTAGGGTAATGAATGCTCCTACATTTAAATTATATAACTCTGGAGAGATTATAAAAGGCTATTTCTAGAAGTGCAAATAGAGTGTAACTTTAGTTATTAAAAAAGAAAAGAACAGAACTAACACTTTGTCAAACTACTGATCTGTAACGATGCCGGAAGCATCTTTACGTGTTCCAGGACTCTGTGCCCCATGTAGAGTTAATTTCAGTCTGAAGTATCCTCTATGTTTATGGCTAGTTCAGTGCTCTTTGCCAAAAACTTTTATCCACCTTCCACTTCATAATGCTTTTACTTAAGGAGGATTGCACAGGTGTTGCAAAAAAAAAAAAAAAAAAAAAAAAAAAGAAAAAAAAAAGGTGCCATTGAAGCTTAAAAAATAATTATTAGGCTGGTGATCATTATTAATTCTGGACAGCTCCAAGTGACACAGTGTTCTGCTGCAGCTGAATGTTCTGCTGGTGGAGGGTCAGCCCCCATAACAGAGGGTGACATTGAATTAAAATCTCTCCTCTTTTTAATTAAACTGTTGTGAGAGTGGCGGATCCCTCATCTTACTTCAGGGTTAAATAGAGGTGTGTAATTATACTGTTCCATAGACTTAACATCAGGACAAAACTAAATGGTTTTAAAGCCATTCTGCAATGGTGTTGAACTATTTTACATCCAATGTACTGTATTTTCCTCTAATTAGTTGCATAGCTAGTAATAGCTAAAGTAATTGATATGATTAATTTAAACCTAGTCACAGACCTTTGGTAGAATTCGGCAGATAAATTTGAAATCAGTTTAATATCACAGTCACCTGATTAAATTAAACTCTCTCCCATGCCTCAATTTCCTACTTTACACCTGTAAATTAGTGAGAATATTTGCTTCATTGAGTCACAGTGTTGAGTTTCAGTTACAGGAGAGGTTTGTGCCATCAGCAGCAGCTTATGCTCAAGCATTGCAATTTCAGGAGAACAGCCTTTAAAATAACTCTGCCTTTAGTTTTACACCATGAGCATTTGTCTTAAATTATTTTACAAAGCTGAGGATTAAGCACAGGGAGACAGTGGAAGACACTTCTTTGGTAGTTTTATTAAATTCATGTACTAGAATATATGTGTAAGTATACCTCTGCACCCCCCAGATTAAATTCGCTTTGTGGCAAACCTTGGGGCAAGTAATATTTAATTTTTCTCCTTTTAGCCTACATGCCTTGGCTTTGTTAAAATGACATTGAGGACCAAAGAAAATGTAGGAATGACATTGGAAGATCACAGATCTCTCCCCTGCTACTGCTGGCCATAACCACACTGCCATATTTCTACCCCATGTATTCTTTTTTTCTAATCAATTTCACTAAATTGGGACAAAAATTAGCTTCTGTGGGACAGGCCAGCCCAAGATTTGACAGCAGGCTGCAGCCACCTTCACTCCACACAGCACGCCCATAAGACAAGAGGAACTGCTGATTTTTATTTCCCTTTCCCTCCCTTTTCATGTCCCCTTCTGTCGAGAGTTCAGCTCAAATGTGAGGCTTTGGGTCAAGCAGAACAGACAGGGACTTTTCCTTTGATTTTGCCAGCAGGTTTCATTTATTAATCAGCACCACATTTGGCCATGAGCGCTCCCCAAAATTATTCCAAAAGGAAGTCAAAGTGGTTTCTTCTTTTGACTTCCAAAGCCAAAGCCCCCACATGGCACAGCTGAAGGGATTCCAGGGATTCCAGCAGAGCCATCTGTTCCTCCATGGCCCTCCAGAATTTCTTGGGGTGTGGAATTGCGTTTTCCAAAAGCCTCTTGGAAAACTTGAACGCTGAGTTTGTCCTTAGAGCAATTTCACTAAGTCAGAAGAGAATTTTGAAGCGGCAGTTGTGGCGCTTCCCTCCCATCTCCATCCCTTCCTTGTTTTAAAAGTTGTGATGGTTGTATGGTCTGAGTTAGCTGAATCAGGAGAGTTAAAATATTTAAGCATTTTAATTTGGTGGGTTTGTAATACCCCTTACTACAGTATGGGCTGAGTTAACTGAATCGAGAGAGTTAAAATTTTTAAACATTTTAACTTGGTGGGTTTGTAACAGCCCTTACTACATTGATTCAGAGTTGCTCAAGAGAGCTTTGTGCTGACCTAAGTGAGATTTTTGGACTTTCCAATAATCTAACCAGCTTTTCCTTTCCGTTTTTCAATTTTCTGTCAACAACCTCAAATTTTTTCAGCTTGTCAGTGAGTCCCACAATACAAACATCTTTTGAAGATGCTCTATTAAGCTGTCAAATATATACATTTTAAATATTTTTATAATTCAAGTTTTTACAAATGTAGAGGAATATAAATTTTATTCCAGTACAGGTACAATTACAAACCCATCCTTGTAACTAAGGATTATGGACCTCTAATTTACATTGAATAATGCTATTTATTTTATTTCTGTTTAGAAATTCTGTGAGCAGTGACTTTTACCTTTTTGATTTCTCCCTTAAATACATTTTTTCCTTAGGAAACCAACCTATTTAAATTAAATTTCACTGAAAAATTATAAAGCAAGCAAAACATGAAATATCTTCCATCTCTGGAAGGTCATAAAAAGGCAACCAAGGCATTAAAGAAAAAAGCGGCTCATTTTTACCATCATCACTATGTTTGTGAAAAAAGGATTTGTCTCATTCCTGAAGTTTGTCAAATTGGGCTCTGTAAAATACTAGGTATCCTCAGCACAATTTATGAAATATTTTTAAGAATCTGAAGTGCTAATAACCCATTGGGGAAGATGTGATACTGCTGCTCTTAGACAGAGGGATTTTGCAGAACTTTTTATTCTTAAAAAAGTATTGGGACAAGTCCATGGCAAAGTCATAGTTTTACAAGTGATGATTGACAGAGAAAAATCCATTTTTGGTCCACAGCCACTTGTGGGTTCCACACCCACAGCACAATCCAGCACTGGATTCACTTTTGATAGTAGGAAAGGAGCTCTCTGACACCAGCACTAATTCTGGCCACATCTCAGATGGCTTTAGTACTATTTTAATACTAGGAATGCTGATTCTGCACACCTTGAGTACGGAGAGGATATTTCTTCCACAGAAGGAGACAGAGGGAAGCCTCACACAGTTTCCCTGCAAGTTAATGTGCTAAGAATTGGTTCACAGTGGAAAGGTTATTAAAAAGCTGTGAAAAAGCTCAGGATTAAAAAAAAAAAAAACCAGAAATACTACCAGATTATAGAAAGTTTTAAAGATTTTCATTAGGTTTAATACTTTTGTACCTGTTCAGCCACTATAATTTTCATGTACAACAAGCAGCAGAAGAAAACTGTTCACAGTTGGCTTCTAAAAAGTTCTGAGTCAGAAGTGTAACTCTACAACTTGAAGAGCTTTTTTTTTACCTTAAAAGGGAGAGTGGTAAGGGGGAAAGAGAACTGAACTAATCTCAAACTGAGAAATAAGTTTTAAAGTGTTCTAAACTGTGTAATCCCAGTAGCACTCCTGCCAGGTTTGAATATGCTTAAACCTGAGTACGTTAATAGAATACATTAGAACAATTTGAGCATACTTTGATATTTTCAGCAGATGTGAGCGCACCAGGAGCTTGTTCTTTGCATTGTCTCTGAATAAAATGCCATTTGTTGCGCATGCTTCAACTCAGTGAGTTAAAAATAAAATTATTTTCACCCTGTTTTCTGATAACCACTTTGTACAGAAGAACAAGAGATACCAGTGATACCAACCTCCTTGACTGATCAGCAGCTGAAGAAGTTAACACTGAATTATGTTCACATTTATGTTTTGAAGAAATCACTCACTAAAAAATTTGTACAGAGATAATAAGTGTATCTAAATATCCTGCATACCTGGGCCTGAGAAAGTTTCAAAGTACAACAGCAGTAGGGAATTCTTCTTCCTGAGGAGAAAAACGTTTATATTTCATACCTTCATCCTTGCAAAAATTTGTGTATTTGTAAAATGCAATATCCAGATGGAGAACTATTCCTCCAGACAGATCCTCTCCATTTCAAAACAGGATCCTCTCCCTTTCCCCTCTTTTCCAAGGAGAGCTTTAAGCAGCTGAGTCGACTCAGTTAATTCTGGCTGGTGGAATTCTCTTGAAGCACATTCACCTGAAACTTTAGTGTTGGTTCTGCAGCCCCAGGCGTTAATTAACCCCACAGAAAGTGTTGTGCAGCTAAACACCCACAGCCCTGTGCTTACCATCAGCCCCAGGCGCTCATCTTCCTCGCCCCTAACTGCCTCTGTGGAAGAAAATTAAATTCTCCAACACTCATGCTTGGGGAGAAAAAAAACAACCAGCCCAAACCCACCACAACACATACCAGAACTTGCTCACTTAGCAGAATTGTTTTAATGCAAATACATTAATTTAAATAGAAGCTGGAGTGGATATTACCTGTGGATGCAGCATTGTTTCCCCATTTTGAGGTGAAGGGCAAGATCTCTCAGGTGTGTCTGATATGGCACAGCCCCTGCTGTGCACACAGAGAGTTTTAGGGGTTTTTTGAGGTTATTGATCAGCACTTTTAGAAGACCCATCTGTCAAGTGTTGAGAGTGGGCAGGTTGTTCACCCAGGGCAGACTCCTCTCTATTACCTACCAATTTTAATATATTAATTGAATTCCATTAATGACAATCTCTGAACTGTGAAACTGCTGTCTATTCCCCATGACCCGAAATTGTCCTGCTTTAAATCCATTAAATTAAATTATGTGATACAAAGGTTAATTAATCATGCATACCCAGCAGCAGAAAATCAGACATATAAACAGAATATTGATCTTCTACTGCTGCTACTTGAAACCATGATGGAATTACCCACAGGTGTCCTTCATGATGGCTAGAGATATAATTAATGGTAATAAACTCTGGCCTTGGTAACTAATTCGATCATCTATGGAGAGCATTTCACTGAAGTGATTTCAGAAGCTCATGAACTCTTTTAAAAACTGCAAGTTATTCCCTTTTTCACGTGGATACAGTTTGGAAGTATCAGCCATAGCTAATAAAAGTTGAATGATAAGTCATCAGGGTACTCATCAGTTTCTCTTAACAGTCCAGTGCAGTAAAGCTGGCACCATTAAATCTAACATACTAAAATGGTTCTCTGCCACAGGTGTAGTAATATTTTACATTTCCCTTTTCAAAATTCAGAAGTAACACTCTGTCTTTGACACAGTATCCCTGCTGCCGTAAAACTCTTCCACTACAAACCCAAAACTTTGAGACCAAAGCCCTCAAAATCCTTTCTGTTAAGTACATTGTGAGTTATGACGATATTTGAAGCTTTCTTTCCTTGTAGAATATAAACGTGACTGTCTCTTGCAAAGTAATTGAAAATAATTGTTTATATAATTGTTAAGAAAGAAATTGAGGGGAGAAATTGAGGGAGCATGTCCAGGGAGGTTTGGAGTCCACATCCCTGGAGGTGTCCGAGGAATTCCTGGATGTGTCACTCAGTGCTCCGGCTGGGATCAAGGTGGGGATTGGGCACAGCTTGGGCTCCATGGGCTGGAAGGTCACACACTCTGAATTTCTGTCCTTTTTACAGCCTGCATTGGCCAAGTGGAAACACACTGATGCTGCAGAAGGCAGGGCAGTCTCCTGTAGCACTCCCAGAGTTACACTAAAGCGCAGAATATATCTGCAAACACATCAAAACTCTAAAGCGTTTTGAAAATAACTCCAGTCAGGTGTGTATTTCAAGACCGCAGTTAAGCCAGTGTCTTATTGAAGAAAATATTAAAATATTCAGATAGTGCTGCTCTCCATTTTTAACTTTCCACGCTTAATTCTTGGAACCTTGCACTGCAGCTCTCTATTTTCAATGCTTTGCTCTGGTGAGAGAAGGGCTTTAATTTCCCTCACAAGGAATTTTATCACTAAAGGAATTTTGATCACAACAGTGTCCTCAATCTGCCTGGAAACAGTAAAAGGTTTAATGATTTGTCACTGGGAATTGCTGGAGCCAGCATGGAGCTACCTAATGTGGACTTTAGTGGGGTTTCAGGATGGGATTAATGGTGTGAGATGCATCATCTGTACTGGGGGTAACGTGTGTCCATAGGAATATTAAAACAGGACTGTGGATGCTGCACTGTGGCCAACCCAGCTGGGATCCACAGAGATTTTTAAGCCTCGTTTTCAAAGCTTCCTCTGTCTCTCTTGCAGAGAGCTTTGTGGAAGACTGGAAAAGACCGAGTTTCACAGAAACCAGGGCTTCAGCATGGAGATGGAAAAAAACTGTTCAGAGAGCTGGACTTTTAATAGGGGCAGGCATGCGCCTTTATCTAAGGTCCAGCTTAGTCTTGTAAGGCTTCCATAGGAAAGATAAACCTTCTGGAAAGCAGGCGTGGAGCTCTGAAAATATTTATTGATAATATAGAAAGCCGCGTGTTTGAATGACTTTAACTAATACTGGAGAGAAAAGGAAGTGTGTTCCAAGATCTGCAGCAGATGCAACACCATCCAAACTATAGAAAGAAAGACATATGTGAAAATACAGCTAAATATCATTTATTTTATATATGCTATATATATGTAGATATCAATATATTAAAAAAAAAAGCAACCAATCCATGCATAAAACCAGTGCAGGCTGCACAGAAAAATAGCACTGAAACAGCACCTAAACCAGAATTTAAGGAGAAGGTACATTTCACCATAAATTTTACTTTTCCAGTTCTAGACAAAGGTCCAGTGCAAGCACCTGGTTGCCCCAGTCCCCAAAAAAAGCTTTCAGTTTTCTTTAAACTTCAGCTGTACCAGTCTGGAAGCGAGTGGAGCTCCCAGGTCAGGCACTGAGGTGCTTGATCTCGCATAGCAGCATTCAGGCGATTTTATAAATAGGGGAAAAAAAAAAAAAAAAAAAAGTGGTGATTTTGTTATTACCTTTTCAAAGCCTTTTTGTCAGAGCTGTCTGTCTGGGACCCAGAAGAGATCCTGTGTTAACTTGTGGGCATTCTGAGCTGCCTGCTGCTCTTTCAGAGGAGAATTCTCACTGAACTGCAGTCAGTGAGTTTCTCACAGAACTGTGCTGCTATGCAGCCTGGGGGAAAATAAGTAATTGGTTAAAAACACTCAAGTCTGAAGATGTGGGCTTGGGTCAGGCTCCCTGCTGCCCACATTATCTTTGCTGTCCACAAACCACCTGAGAAAGCACACAGTCACAGGAATAAAAGATTCTTCTGACTTTTTTCTTCTTGCCTGCCAGGTCTTAAATGCTTGTAATGTAGCAACATAAAATGTTCACAGTAAGTGGAACAAAAAAATAGAGTTACATCTTTATACACAGTGGTCCAGTTTAGTCAGAGGAGAGGAGATTTATTTCATCAGCTCAGTTTTTGCCTCGGGACAGGAGAGAAAGGATTGAAAACTCCTTTTTTACCTTTCCTACCTTGCACTCCGAAGGTTGAGGAGCTGGGTCAGGACTTGTGGATCTGAGGTTAGAAACCACTTGTTGCTCACGATCCTGCCAGGAAACTGAAAAAGGTCTGTCAGAATGAGAGAAGATGTTGTGATTTTGGGATTTAGGGATTTTGGGTTTCAAGTAAAATATTTAAAATTTATCTATGTCTTACACTAAAAATTTAAGACCCCTATTGGTCTAGCCCCTAACCACTTTTTTCCTTTATTCCTTAATAAGGAAACTAACTTTTGAAGAAGGAGTGTGAAATGCAAAAAAAAAACCCCAAAACAAACAAGCAAACAAAAAAAATTTAAAAAAAAATTCGGAAGTTAGAGAACTCAAGGAATTCTGATTTTAGGCATCAGTCACTGAAACTGGGTGGCAGAACAAATATTTCTAGCATAAAAATGAGATAAATGGGACTGGAATGTTACAAATAGGTGTTAAAATCTTCAAAGCAACAGGTTGCCTACAGCACAACTGTGCAATGTTTATATGCATGTTATAAATATCAAAATTAAGGCAAATTAAATAAATCTCGTATTTAAATAACTTTCCAAAATAATGCAAAACCCGCAAGTAAAAGAAAAGGAAAAAACAATTTGAAAAATACTGGCTTTTAAAAGTGGTAGTTATATCACAAAATAGAAGGATTAACAAAAGTTTCTATTATGCTGTGTTTTCTAGGTATCCACTGCAGAAAAATCTGAAAGTATTGATCTGCCATTAGTCATTGGGAACATAATACTCATAACACTATATCCAGTCACATTTGTCACTTTTTAATCTTGTTGGCTCATTTTTTCCCCAGAAAATTGCCATTATCTGACTAAAGGTAACTTAAATAAGACAAGTACAGAAATAAAAATCATGAGCCACATCATTCAGAGTGCATTAGAGACAATGTTCTAATGTTTCTCAGACTCATTTCTAACCTCTGAGACTCAGCGTTTCTGTCTGTATGTTAGTTTCAGAAACAATAATTTTGTTATTTGGGGGAGCTGATTCCTTAAACTACCACAGAATAGAGTTGAAAACCGCACTTAAATAAAAAACACACTTAAACCAAACAGGAACAGAGTTTAACAATTTATCCCACGAACCTAGGAGCCTGGACATCTTCAGTCAGAGGACTTCAAGATGAAATTGCCTTCTGGACTTCAAGGTCTTTGAAAAATTAAGCCCAGGTAACCTTGTAGTCAAAAAGTTGGGTTCAACCTCCCTGAGCAGCACAGAACTAACAGCCAAGGAATTCAGAGGTCTATTTCTCTTCCCATTCCTGGATTCCAGGTTTTCTAACCAGCAGCAGAAGGGCAACATGGCAACGAAATTGGTTTCTAAAAGATTTTCCAGGAAACAGGGCAAAATGGAACAGAACAAAAGCAGAACAAGAAATCAAACAAGCAAATAAACCCCAACAACACACGCACACACAAAAAAAACCTGACGGAAAATATTGCCAAACAGCTAAAGAGCTGATAACAAATTGTGAGTTCAGAGACAATAATTGTAAATTCAGCCCCTAACTCTCCCAACACACTTTACTATCCTAAGCCCCCTTGGCAAAGGCAGCACAGCAACTGAGAGTCAAAAAGCAGCAAAAACAGGTCTTGTCTGCACTGATCCAAACCACACACACCATCAGGAGGAAAGCCTTTCCTGCCACAGCTCCGGAGTCAGGGCTGCAGGCAAAAGCGCCAGGATGGAGCATTAGTGACACATTTGTCCAAAGTTCCGTCAGTACATCTACACAAATGAATATTTTCATTTTCCTCCTGGAGGAACCAACTCTAAGCACAATTAATAAACAGTCCTGGCAATTGCTGCGGTCTAAATGTAAATTCCGAGGTAAGCAGACACTGGGATTAAATTCCTGTTCTCAGCAAAGAGAAAAAAAGAAATCCATTAAAAAGAGTTTAGAGTGTTGGAAGTCTGAAGTGCAAACTGACCCTATCTCCACAAACAATAATGACATCCTTCCATTAATTATTATAACACAGCAAAGTCTATTTTTATAAACAGTTGCTGACAGAACTTAGCACTTACAAAGAAATGGGCAGGACCAGACTAAGAGGGGTCAGATTCTGACCCTTGACTTGGAAAATCAATACTTTAATTTTGAGGTGCATGGAAGCAAATCTCTGAACACAGTGTCTGGAACCATTTATTTTATTTTCTTCCTCAAATGAAATTTCTTAAGAGCACTCTAATATTTATAGGGTTTATCCTTGTTAAATAGCCTAAACAAATGCTATTCAAGAAACCTCACTTCTGTTTTCCTGTACAAGATGTATTTTTTTTTCTGTATTCAATTATAGGAAAAGTTAATGTTTTGAAGCGTCTTCTATGGTCTTTATGTTTTCAGAACCCAGAATTCAATTCTCCCTGCATTATTAACGAGGTTAGAAAAAACAGATTAAAGACCAGCGGCCCTGAGGATCTCTCCATCTCACATATTGACATCTCTGGGAAAATAAATTTCAGATTCAATAGCAAACAGGATGGTAAGCACCCTCTGCAATGAGCTGTGCTATGTATGACTCAGAGGAGCGTCAGCTCAGAAGGGATTATCATCTACAGATCCTGCATTTAGGACACCTTCAAAGATGTTTCGGTGCCTGGGGCAGGGGCACAACACACCTGACAGAATTTTTGGTTCTGTGAAGGATAGAGAAGGAAACTCCCGCCCGTCCCATCGTGCAAGGACAGTCAGCAAAAGCAAGACTAAAGCAGGAAGAAAGATCTCACTGGCAAAGCTCCAGCAGCAAATTAAGTGAGGCCTTAAGGAGAGAGATGAGCTACTTAAATCTGTTCCCATAAAGTGCAAAGCCAAAACTAATTGGCAGTGTTCTGCAGGTTTTATGTCTCGCTGTGAAAATGGCTCTCTCCCCATACGGTGGGTACATATATTACCTGTTGCAACACGTTCTGCCCTTGTTTCGAATATGCACTTCTTCTTCCAACCACGAAACATGCAAGGGTTGCATATTCTCTTTGGAAATGGGTGAAGGCTGATGCTTCAGGAAAGTGTAAATTCATTGTGGGAATCTGTGGGGTTTTGGTCGGGGATTTATTATTATTTTTAGTGCTGTGTTCAAGCCTGAACTTTTATGCTGATCTGAGTTTGATGAATCCCAGCTGCCCTTACAGACAGTCAGAATTCTTTCTTCCATTTTTGCCTCCTAAAATTGTAGGGCAAGTGACAGAGATGTCCACAGAAAATCAGTATACTGCCTCAGAAACTTATGACCAGTGAGGTAAATACACTCCAGGAGAAGCAGTGCATTCTCTATGATTCTGCAAAGATCAATAAAGAAGGAATTAAGATTTACCTTTATGGTCCTCTCACAATGCATCAATATAATAAACTTTCCCTGGCTTAACATTTCTTTTATTCAGTTTACTTTGTGCCAAGTATCAGTCTCCTTAATCCTGTGGCATTACAGCCTGGCAGGGCGACTTTGGAGCCATCTCCGGAGCAGCTTTGTTCCCAATTTATGGAAGGATGTTATTAAATGTGTCAAGCCTGCTACTCCGAGGCTTAACACAGCGGTGAGATGCCTCCCGCCAAGATGTACACCGCTGCGTCCAGAAAAGTTTTAGTTAAATGTTGCAAGTGGCTGTTAGGAAAATGGCATTTCTGCAGCCCGAGTTACATAAGTCCGCTGCAAGTGTACGTCAGTTTTGAGTTTTGCTTTTCCTCCAAGTTTTTGGCTGATGTTTTTGTAACTAGTGAGAAGTAGTGTTTTAAATGTTTGAGAAACATTATGGTAAAGAAATCTGTGAATTTCAGCAACTTTTGCAATCGCCCTGCCTGATTATTTTTGCCCATTTCAAGAGGCAGATGGGAATCCTTTTAAAGTGGTCTGCTAGGTCAGTCTGGGTAAAACACACTGCAGTCTCCTTCTTTAATGTAGAAATTCAGTTTATTTACTAAATTGTGCCATTAAAACAGTGAAAACTGGAATGCTCAGGAGATACACAGGCCTCAAGTGTTTGGAGATTAGAAATAAACTGGGACACAAGTTTTAATCTTTTATATCTTCTAAATAATCAATATCTTCAATATCTTCTAAAATATCTTAATATTATATAAAATCTTAATAAATCTTAATAAATATCTTAATAAATATAAAAATCAATATCTTCTAAATAATCAATAAATATCTTCTAAAGAATCAATACGTTTCCATGATTTAATCAATGGAAGTGTTGGAGATTGCCAGTCAAAAGTAAAGCTAAGTTATTTAGACTGCATTAAGATTCCAAGAAAGCAAAGTAAAACTTTTTGTCATAAATAATAACCTTTCAATTTTAGCACTTGCAAACCAAATCTTCTCTGACTGTACTGCTATTCTATGTTGATAACACCTAGTTTTTCAAGGATTTGCTAGAATTCTTCACCTGAAAGGAGAAAATATCCCTATATATCAAATAAGACCTTAGATAGCATATGTCAAAATGTCATGTCAACACAAAAAAATTCAAGCTTTATTTTAAAGTAATATAGAAATATGCAGCTTCTCTATTCTTCCAGTTTACTTCTCCACTTCACTTACTGAAAAGAGTTGTTTTGGGGCTAGACATAAATGGAACAGCATGTATTTATTTTACTAACATTAATAAAGTTCATAATTAAGAATAAGCATCTCACTGAGTTTGTTCCAAGAGTATCCCATACTGTGGTGTGTTGACCTTGGCTGTGTCTCTCCCCTCTTCAATTTTTCAAGAGAAAATACAACAAAAGTCTTGTGGATTGAGGTAACAGCAGGGAGAGGTCACTCCCTGTGCAGTTATCATCATAGGCAAAAAAAAAAAAAAAAAAAAAAAGAAACCCACTTAGGGAAATTAATTAATTATCAATCAGATCTAAGTAGGGCAATGAGAAGTAACGACACAAATCTTCAAATACCTTCCCTCCTCCACTTCCTTCTTCCCAGGCTCAATTTAAAATAAATTAAAATAATGTCTTTTCTACCTCTACAATTATGCAAACCAGATTAAATATTCCAGAGCATGTCATACACAATCAGAAATTTGACCTGAGCTTGGGTTATCTAATTTTGCAATAGTCCTTGATCTGAGAGTAATCCTAAAAGGTTTAGGAAACAGGTGAATATTATAAAGCTGCTAAGTTGTTTACTTTTTAGCCTACAGGTTATTCTTAAAAGATGAGGAGGAAACAGAGATTAAAATGTTCATCATATTGCAATGGGACAACTTCTTCCTGAAATAAAGGAAAAGATAATAGAAAAATTATTGTGTTTACATGTACCCACACCTACACTTTTCATAATGGAAGATTAGTATTATTATTGAGGAAAAAAAAATCTGTAGATTTCAATGAATTCTGCCAGTTCTCTTTCATCATTTTCATTTATTCTGTGTTCTTTTTATACACTTTGTTTGTCTGTAATAATTAGGAACAATCTATTGCATACCCTTTTTGTTTACCTCTGGCAAATTACCTCGTCTCAGCAGTGATACGGAAATACAAATGAGCAGTATAAATCTTCTTGAAAATCATTTAAGGTAGATTCATAAGGGCCCTGCTTATGTGAATATGAAATAAATGAGAAATATGATAAAGGCTGTAGGAAAAAATTCATCAGGGTGAAGCAGTATCTCTGTTATTTCATAAGCTATACAAGAACACTCAGAGCCTTGGAAGTCAGAGATAAATTAACATTTGGAGAACTTCTGAGGTCCTAAAATTATAAAACACATGACCTTAGCACTTCAGCAGAGCCACTGAGTTTTCTGACTGAGAGTAAAACAAATTACACAAGAGAAAGCAGCGAAAAACCAGAATAATCTTACATTTTGATACCTGCGCTATCCACAGACAATGGTTCTGATAAACACAGTCTGTCCTAAGACAGAGATTGTTTTTCCAATTGCATCAAGCACCTTCAAATCCATCACATCAACGTACATCAAATAAACACACAGTCTTGTTTATTTGTAAAAACAAGTTGCATCTCTCTTGCTTACAGAGGAACAGCCATTATGGCCCTCAGCGCACACCCTTGTTTTCTTTGGGTTCATGTTTAACACAAAATTTAACACAATTTAACATAATTTAACACAAAAAGCAGACAATGCTGGCAGTAGGACGCAGTTCCGCAATCAAGATTAAAAAATATCCGGATGAGCTATGGTCACAATGTATTGCAGTTTTGCAGTTCAAGAAACTGCAGAAGGTTTGTGAACCAAAACAAAATGAACAAAGAGGACAAGAAGAAGGCACAGAAGAAAAGTTATTTTTTAAAGTCTTCTCATTTCAATCTGTCTCATGAAGTAAATACTTTTGTTTAAGAGTTGTCTTCTTTTCTTATATTTATTAAATTACACAAGGGAAAAAAAAGTGTCAAATTTAACTTCTTTAAGTTTTCATGGTACCAAATTATCACATTAAGTGCAAGACCAAGAGGAATCTGCCTTCACAACAGTAGGAAAAGCACTGGGTTTATGAGGTTGGATTTAAGGAGCGACCAGAGATATCCTGGTACAGGATGCCCCTGGGTTACATTATTCTATATTTTATTCCTTACATGTATCTTTATGGCTGTGAGATATGAGCCAATGAATGAGGCACAATCCAAGCAGCATAAGCATTTCTACTTTGACCATTGAGAAAACATCGTATCAGGTCTTAAAATGCTCAAAAAATGTTCCTTGTATCATACCATGTGTAATTTTGTGGTTGGGATTCACAGTGGGAAGGACAAATGGCTTTGTCCAGATAAAGTAGCCTTTACCACAGCCTCACAGGTGAGTTTTCTTTCCTTCTAGAGCAAGAAGACCCAAGGTTTACAGGCTACAAATCCACCTTAGGGTGGCTACCAGTCTTCCACTGTGGGGGAGATTGTTAAATGCTTTCCAATCATTTTTAAAATTTTCTCAAAGTAGAAGACTGCAAACCTCAGTAACCCTTTCAGGAATATCCCAATGACTGCAGCTCTGAACTGCTACACTTTGTGACCTGTTACCTGGGAGAGACAGCAACAGGAACACCTGCAGGGCACAGGTGAGATAAAATAAAATGGCTCTACCCTACCAAAGAAAATGGCATAATCTGTGATTCATGGAATGCTCACTACATTTAATGACCAACTGTAGCGACGGCAGAATTTCATAAGGAGTTTATGAATTCATAAAGTACTGAATGTTTAAAGTGAATCTTCAGAGTTTCTATTCTGGATTATACCGAGAAATTATTTTAATGTTGTTGGGAACAAATTAGTGATAAATGCAGTGTTTATGCACAAGGTTATACTTCCATATGTACACACACACACACACCAACCTGTGGAAAAAGGATATGCCATCTGCATGTGAATTGACGGAACCCTTGCTATTGAAAATCCATTTATTTCCATGGATTTTCTCAAGGGCAAGTCCTCATGTACAGAAGAGATATGTCGCTGAGATGTCTAAGCAGTGTTTTGGACATCAGACAAAGAATTTGAGTGACGAGGTGAAGGCAACAAAAAGTAAAACAATACAGACTGAGTAATCATAGGGAAATATTTGTTTAAAATTAAAAGAAGCACAAAAATGTGTTAAAGCAGCTTGGTTCTTGTCTTTGAAGTAAATATGTTTTCTTCTCCCTGGATCTTCTAGTGTTTGATGAGTATGGATTTTTGAGATTAAAAAGTGATGGAAGGATATTTTCAGAGAATGATTGCATAATTGTAGAAAACTCTTTACTTATACCTGAAGATCTATTTTTTTAAGATTAGAAAATTCAATACATGGTTATTGGTGGAAACAGGCAGCAAAGAGGTTTCCTTTATTTGGAAAGAACTCGGGGATGGAAAATCAAACTAAAACTTAAGATAAATTGAGAGTATATCTAGCTGATAATCCTGTTGTATTTGGGTTCAATTCTGGGCTCCAGAGTTCAAGAAAGGAGCTGCTGGAGAGGAGCCAGGGGAGCCCCAGAGAGGATTTGGGGTCTGCAGCATCTCTGTGCCAGCAGAGCCTGCGGGAGCTGGGCCTGGCCAGGCTGGAGAAGGGAAGGCTCAGGGGATCCATCGATCCACACCAACATCTCCAAGGGCTGCCAGAGGATGGGCCACGCTCTGCTCAGAGGGGCCAGCGACAGCACGAGCAGCAGTGGCCATCAAATAAAGCCCAGCGAGCTCCAGCCCAGCAGGAGGAAGAACTTCTTTCCATGGAGGGGCAGAGCCCTGGAACAGCTGCCCAGGGAGGGCGTGGAGTGTCCCAGGGTGGGACATGCCAGCCCAGCTGGACACGCTCTGTGTCACTGCTCCAGGGGACCCTGCCTGCGCTGGGGCTGCGCTGGGGCAGCTCCAGAGGGACCTTCCAACCCTAACAGTTCTGTGAAAAGCTGAGGAAGAGTAGTCAAAATAGAGTAATACATGGTTAAAAAAAATAGTAAAATAGTATAATTGGTTTCTTCCTTAAACATGCAGAGACATGGTGATCAGAGAAAGAGCAGATGATCTGTAGAAGCAGTTTTAATCTTAAAAGAGCTGGACCAAAATCTATTCCTGAGGTGACTATGAATAAGAATATCAGCAATCTGCCTCACTGATGGATGTCCAGGATGCTCCTGATAAGACAAGCACGCTACGATCCATCTAATTTTTGTGGATGCTCTTCAAGACTTTGTAGTGCTTCAGAAAATGGAAAAGATGGTCTGCTGAAGAACAGTCTGTCAGTGAAAGAAGTGTACGAATGCACACTTGCACTTTTTAATTGTTAAATCACAGAATCACAGAATGCTTTGGGTTGGAAGGGACATTAAAACTCATCTCATTACACCCTCTGCCATGGGCTGGGACATCTTCCACTAGACCAGGCTGCTCCAAGCCCTGCCCAACTTGTTAAGACTTCCTTACCAATATCTAACTAAACCTACCTTTTTTCAGTTTAAAACCATGACCTATTAAATGTTGTTAATTACTCGGCAGTAGCAAACAGGAACTAAGGAGAAGCTGTGTTGTGTCAAAATAGACTTGTCTTAGACATGAGGGATATAATGTTATTTTATTCCTGTTCTGCTTATGGGCCAGACTTTGTAGGTTTTCACATTGGTTGGTGTTTGGTCTCTGAACCTAGAAGCAGAAAGGATGTAACTTTATGGAATTCATCCAAATCCCTGATAAAATGATTCAAAAAAGCATTCGTGTAAGTGAAAAAACTTAAAAAAGCATAAATGACAAATACTGCATTGGTCATGGAAGATAAGAGAAGTGCAATAACAGGCCAGGAAAAGCAAGACATGAGGAGGTGGCTGAGGATATTGTTGGGAAAAGACTTAATATTACATTTTGTCAATTATTCCTTTTATAGAAATGGGTAATAAGATCCTTGGAGACAGAAGCAGAGAAAGAAGTGAATTGTCTGAAGTTTGAAATTAATCATATCACAGAATCTGTTGGGATTGAAGGTGAGGCATTAAGCAAAATTAGAGAAGTTGTTGCTTACAAATAGGTAAAGCAGAACCCAAAGACTGAAAGGACAATTTCTACTACTGAAAGTCAAGCTGTTTGTTGGATTTTTTAAGTGAGTCATAGCAGAGACCCTGCAGTCAGAGTAAATGGCCTTACAATCAATTAACCTGCTCTAATTAACCTTGAAGAAATGGTTAATTTATTACATTTATTATTCCTAGTTAATTAACATATTATCTTGAAATGAATTTCTTTATCAGGTTTGTTTTATTAAGTCTCAGGGTTTGAATTCAGACTTTAATTGAGTGGTGTGGGTGAAAAATGTGGGCATGCAAATGTAAAATAACACGGTTTGATGTTAAAAACAATTTATTTAAAGAGATTCGGCACACAAAACACATGTTTATTATTTCACAATTGTAATGGCAGAAAGCCGCTATGACAAATTTTAAAAGCAGCTGAGTATTTTAACAGCAGGAAAACACTGCAGTCTCCAGATAATATTCTCTAGTTAAACTGAAGCATTTTTCCTTTTTGGTAAAAAGGAATTTTTAAAAAAAAAAAGAAAGAAAGAAAAAGAAAAAAAAGATATTTTAAAGTTTTACTCAATAAATAATTCTGAAAACTTTGGCTTTAGCACTCCCTCTTTATTCCTCTCACCTCAGGCAGCACAATTAAAGTTGTCAGGCAGATTTCTGTGGCTTGGAAATGCCCTGAATTGCTCTCTTCAGCACACAAAACTCTTATTGTGCACAGGTTTAGATGATTGAGTGGCTTGGCCCTCTTTGACTTCTTTTTTACCCCTTTCTTTGGAGTTAATGGGTTGAGGATTTTTTCGTACAAATGTAGAAATGTAGAATAAAGTGTGGCGAATACCAGCCGTGGGTGACACCCAAACCGTCCACATCGGTGCTTCACATTGTTTCCTATTGCCTAGAATTAGCCAGAAAGGAATATCTGAAACCCTTTTATTTGAAAAACCATTTTGCTATAGTAGAAACATAAAAACTTGGCTATGAATTTTTTTTGAGTGAAAGGACTTGGCCATTCAAAAGTGTTTGCCATGCTGTGTGTTTTAATATTTTTGAAGTTAAAAGTGGTGTTCAAGGTGGCATTTTTTTATTTTGAAATATGGATTTAATGATAATTAAGGATTCTAAACAAAATACTAAAATAAATTGAGGTATTCCTATCCACAAATAGACCAACATATCTTCTAGCTAGCAGATACAACCCATGCCAGCAACTTTGATAATCTGTGTAGATTATTGGCTAAACACATCTTTCTTTACAATTATCAGTATAATGATGACAAAAAGCCTTTTCCCAGCTGTTTGTGGTAACAGATCTTACTGTTGAATAAAGATAAAAATGTTTTATTGCAGCTCAGTAGCTTTTCACTGTTCCATACATGCACACTGCAGATGAATTAACTTTTTTTTCCACTGTTCTTTACACATTATCTCTGTGCTCATATACATGACTGTATCCCTCTCTTTCCTTTTAGACAATTGCTGTTTTATTTCTTCCCTTAAGAAAAGTGGTTTTAGCAGCATCATAGCATTTTCCTCAAGTATTTCAGATATTTTTGTAACCATGACATACAGTGATTTAGAGCATGACTTCCTTTGGACCATTGCTCATGAATGTATCTAACTGAGCCTTGGGAGGCATAACACTTTCAGAGATCATTAAAAGTATTAACACTTTCCCTCCATTTTAAGCAGCTTTTATATAAATGACAAAATTATTATCTTGATTTTCCTTACAGCTTTTCTTTTCAGTAAGCACTTGTAGATCATGAATTAATGTAATGGCTGTGCAAGAAAAAAGTACCTTCTGATTAAATATTTCAAACATAGGATGAAGAGAGATATCTTCCTCTGGAAATTCTCCTATTTTAAGCATAGATAGGTTTTTTCTAAAGCTAAAAATAAAATTTACTTCTACATGGATGACCCATCTCAAAATCTGGTTTTCAGTAGGCATAAAAAATCAGGTGATGAGAAATGGCGGCAACTCTATGATATTACTCAAAGTCAATAACCAGAAAGTCTTGTGTGAAAGCCTACAGACCTTGGATACAAACTTACAACAATATTTGGACAGGGGAAGCAAGTTCAGTTGAATGAAAAGGAGTTGTTGTTGTTGGGCTTTTTGGTTTTTTGCTTGGTTGGTTGGTTGGGGTTTTTTTTTGTTTTGGTTTGGTTTGGTTTGTGTTGGTTTGGTTTGGTTTGTTTTGGTTTGGTTTGGTTTGTGTTGGTTTGGTTTGGTTTGTTTTGGTTTGGTTTGGTTTGTGTTGGTTTGGTTTGGTTTGTTTTGGTTTGGTTTGGTTTGTGTTGGTTTGGTTTGGTTTGTTTTGGTTGGGTTTGGTTTGGCTGGGTTGGGTTGGTTTGGTTTGGTTTGGTTTGGCTTGGTTTGGGTTGGTTTGGTTTTTTTAGTGCAATTGCTAACAGTTATAAGAATTATTCTTCTGGGGAAGTGTAAAAAAACCAAAACCACTCTTTACTGGGAATTATTCTCAACTCAAATTTTGCACACCAAACACAGAGCGAGACAGTTTTCCAGTTATTGTCTCCAAATTCAAAGAGCTAATTCTGGAGGTTTTTTTCTGTATTCTGTGTTCTACTTTTTACAGAAACATCTTCAGAAAGGGATTTGGAACCAAAAATGTGTCTTCCCCTTATCCATTCACAGTATTTGTGCAATGCCTGTGTCACAACCTCCTACTAATACTCTTCTGTTTCAGGAAGGGGCAGTGCTGCTGTGTTTCCAAACAGCAGAGAAAATTCTGATTTTTCTGGGAAAACAATATGCTCTGAAAAGCCCCCACGTTCAGTCTTACTCCTATTCTTCAAGTGATACTGCACATAGATTTGCTAGTATGACAGAGGAAGAGCTTTAATTTTTTGCCCAGCTTTAAATTTCTCTAGATAATTTTGTTCTCAGAAGGGCTTAAACCATAACTTTAAAGCCTCATTCATTTCAGTTTTCAGTTAGTTATTTGAATTATCTTTAAAGAGGGCTGAAATCTTCTTTCTTTTTCCCCTGGGAAGGTTTTTCTGTCATTGTGCTCTGAAATGATCTTTTTTCTCCTTGATAAAATAGGGGGCAATTTCACAGCTGATATCTAGTTGTGTCACTCTGTGCCATTGTCACATTCAGATTTAAAAATGCAATGTTAGATGATGTAACAATATGCCTCTAAGCCTTATTTTAATGGTCCAGTTCCAAAGGTACTGTAAGATTTAGCTATTCATACAAATATGTATATCTAGGTCTAAAAATATATTATTTTTTTCTTATGTAAAACATTAAAGGGTCTATAAAACAATTCTTACTATTTTTGCCTTCTTACAGTTTCTAGGATGCCAGCTATGGCCTTAGAGAGTTGGAAATTTAGAGCTGTGTTTGAAACATCCTAATTTTTTTTTCCATAAAAACTTTTAAGAGGTTGATTTTTATGTGATAAACATTTAAAAAAAAGTGACAAGCAGGAAAAAAAAAACAAACAGAAAACCTCAGTGAAGAATTATCTTTCTCACATTTGGCATTTTTCAGCAAAGCTAAAAAATTCTTTATCTCCAAGACGACAATCAGCGGCTTAATAATTCAGAGAGAAAAAAGAAATCCCTCCTATGAGAAAGAATCTAAAGGTCGAGGACAGTTAAGACATAACGGTGCATTCACAGCCCCAAAAAGTAACACTTTCTTCTTCAAAACAAGACATATTTGGGACTCAACAACAAACTGATGCCCAGTACTGGCCTACCATACCTTAAAAAAATAGAAGTAGTTGTATAATCTAATAAGAAATGTATAAAATGAGGAAATACTGGTAGCAATAAGTGACTCTTGGAACCAGTGAGGAATTTAGTGGCAATCAGGCAATTTCAAATTAGAATTTGTTGCCTAGAAACAACCATGTGATGGTTTTACATCTGTCAGGAGAAATAATGAGGTGTGCTTCCTATGATTACACATCTGAACATCTAATCTTTCTAATTTTTATAATGAAAACCAGAGGAACACTTTTTCTTATCCAAATAGCGCGATATTGTAATTTGAGTGTGAGATGATAATCCAAATCCATGCTCTTCAGAAGGCAAACAGAATTCATCCCCACATCTCAGATAAATTTTCAGGCAGGGCAGATGTCCATTTTGAAGTAGATTTCCATTGGCTTTCTTATTGTGCTTCATATAAACAAGAAAAAAGCAGTGAAACCGTGGGAAGTGATCACACATGTATCTATTAGTCACTCTTTTAAAAAATGAAATCTGACTATTGTGTGATGGGACAAATCCAACAGCAAAGGCCCAGCTAATCATTTTGATATCACTGAATCCCCAAAGTCTGACAGACAATTGTGTAGGTTTTGTCTTTACCCAAATGCAAAATTAATGGATTAGGTAAAAATTCAGAAAACAGCATCCTTTTTCCAAAATACATCTTTACTGGAGGTTAAAAAAAAAAATTGAAAAGACTTTGTCTTGGAAAAATTGTTTCTCTTGGGAAAATTTATAGCTATTCTATCTTCTAGCCAAATTTAGAAGCTAAAATTTGACTTTGGGATGGTGTGTCAGTGGTGTATTTTTTCAACTCTTAGAAATGGCATGAAATCCAAACATTATTTTCTTAATAATGACTTTATGTTACTTTAGTGATCATTGGCCAAGAAAATATTAAGTCACGACAGATTCTCAGAAATGTTACTGCTAATGACTCTATGAAAGTAACTTTTCAATCACATCCTGCTGCACAGATTTTGAGTGCTAAACTTGTCTTTTATAAATAGACTCATTTACAGTGGATCTGGACTCAGTTCAGAAATCCAATGGCAGTCACATGAGCAAATTATAAATAGGCAGAAATTACACTGTAATACATACTACATATGTCAAATTTAGGACCAAGTAATGAGCAGTAGAGAGTTTAATGTTCTACGGAAAATTTCAATATCAAAAATAAAAGCCTTATAAATCAACCAGTCACAAAATTCTGAGGTTTTTTTTTTCCCCACTAAGTCATTAGACTGTGATATTTAAAAATAATTTTCCTTATTTACTGTTGATAAAAATATAATATCCAATATATAGTTTGGGGTTTGGGTTATTTTTTTGTTTACTTGTTTTAAGGTTTCGTTTTCTTGTTCCTCTCTCTATCAAAACCAGTTCCTTGAAAAATCTCTTATTTAACTTTAAAAACTTTTCAGAAATAATTCAATGCTTCAAAGTTACAATATTGCAAAACAATTAATTATGGAAATAAATCAATTATTTCTTTCTATTTGGGTGGAAAATTATTAGAGTAGAATAAGAAAATAAAAGCAAATATTGATCTCAGAAATTAATATTTGTAAAATTAAAATTAAAAGCAACACCAAGCCCAAACATGCCATATCTTGAGATTCTTTTTCTGTCCTTTTAAAAAGCAACCTGCACAATTTATGGACCTGAACATGTGATATATCCTTGGCATTGTAACTGCACTTGACTTAATAATATAATTAAAAATATGGAGCTAAAGATAAGTATCTCTTGTTCATATTGAACTGAAACACCAAGATGTTCTAGTGACAGGAAGTTACATTTGTAAATCCAGTTATTAACAAAATCCCTTTATTTACATTTGATGACCATTTTTGGCAAGATAATAATCACTTCTTATACTACTGCTGCCTCTGTGACTGAAGCCAGAGTTTAACCTTATGTTCTGGGGTCTGAAGGAAATTTTGCTATTTAATTGAAGGAAGAAATTACACAAATATAATAATATACTCCGGTGAGATATTCCTAATGAAACCAGCCTCCAAATTGCCACATTCCAAAGCAGACAGCATTTTCTTTGGTTCTCTAAGTAAATATCTAATTATGTACTCTTCAAATAAAAGATTACAGGAACTAAAGAACAAAAAAAAAAAATCTCTTAAAACAGTCATGATAGAAGCAATTTCTTCATTGAGGAAGTGTCAAAATATTTTTTTCTTAAGAATCAAAGTGAGAAACTGCAATGTACTTATGAAGAGAATTTTTACCACTTTAACATTAAAAAGAGTTTAATTTAAGCAACTAATTACCTTTAAAATACTATGTTACAAATCATAGTTTACCTCACAATAAAAATATTTCTATAATGGGTTCTCTATTTAAATTTTTTTTGAGAATTAATTTCTTATCTAAAATCTAATAAGAGCAGAATATTTTCTTTTTAATTATTGAGACAAAATGTTAAATATTTTGCAGCAATTTGCAGAAAATACCAGCAAAATTAAAAACTGAGATGCTACTTCTGAATGTGAGGTGTGTCTAAAGATATCTAAGTGTACCTCAGTTCTTAGATCATCACTACTAACCATGATCAATTTACTTAAAGTTAGTAAATTTGTTTAAGATGATCGAGGAGTAATAAAACAATTTTGAGCTGCCCTAGTAACTTCTTTAGCTGACCTATGATTTTTGCAAAGAAGTTTTATAGAATGATTTAATAAGTTTTAATAAACAGACTGTCAAATAATTACTATCTAGTGGTAGTGATGGAAAGTTTGCCCCCATTTCTTTAAGGCAGGAGTCCACTACATGTGATTTTCTCTTCTTTATTAGCTAGATGTGTAATTAAGGGTTGATATTCTCAAGGGGGAAACGTATTTGAAGAGGATAAAGACTTCAACTTGTCAAGTAAATAAAAATGCAAATCATCCCTTTTTCCTGTAGTCATTAACAAATTGTATTATTAATGTTGCAAGTTGAACTGAATTAAACAGATGAATTAAATGTCTCATATGGGCAAAAGCAGGAAACCTGTTACTGATTTTTTCATTTATCAGACCCAGTTCTGGACTTTTTAAATGTCTGATGTCACAGTGCCAGAACGAACTGTGAATGCAAACAAAAGTTAGCAATCTTAAAGAGACAGAGATGTCGCTTATCACGCATTCTTTTTTTTTCTTGCTGCCATTTTAAGAAAACTAGATATTTGTTGGCTTACTACATTTTAACTTTAAATTACTGGAAAAACTGTAGGGGAGAGACCTGCACTATAACTGGAAAATTTGCTCTGGGGAGTCAAAGTAAAGATGCTCTGAGGACAAAAATCCTCTCAGTACAGGTTGTTGTGCTTACCTAGGTGCTCGATCTGCTCCACAAAAATGCATCTCAAATCCTTCTGAAGGGAAGTGATATTTTATCCACTTTGGAAATACACTTAAACATTCAGAATTGACCCTAAGTGACTTTAATATATTTTCTTCTTGAAGGAGAAAAACAAAGTTGGGACTAAATGGATATGATCCATTAAGAGTTCACAAATTGATTCTCTTGTGCATGTATATAACTTCTATTAATCATGATTTAAAATTAATCTAAAGAGCTTGTGACCCTATTAGCTTACATTTTTGCCTATTGGCTCAATCAAGCAAGAAATATTATTCAGCAGATTTTAAGAATTGAAAATTGCAGCATATCCTTAAAAGTAGAGCCATATCAAGAAACCAATATCCAAAGAGCTACCATTAAATATTCATTATTCATGTATTACTTTGGTGCATGTATTTTTGATTCATTTGTGCTTTAGAATTTCTCTCTGACCTTGATAATTTTCAATAAGTCTGTTTTAATAATTGAAGAAAAACTCCAGAGGAAATTTCGAAACAAGGGTCCAAAAAAACTCTAATTGTCAAATTCTACTTCAGAAAAAGTTTCTTCTATTTGAGAAAGGAAATGCTCACTTCTAAATGAGGCCTTCCTTGATAAATAGATTGAAAATCTAAATTAAATATTGAACAGCACATCAAACATATCAAAATGTGATATGCTATATGATTAATGTGAATTTGACTTTAGAAATTGTCATGCCACTGCTAATGGACTGGGCTTAATGAAAAGCCATTCCCACTCATGCTAGAGATGCAGATCTTAGTGCTGGTGACTCCAGCTCCATCAAAAGTTACTCACGGATGTGTATTTATATCTTCTTTCCTGAAAATCGCATGTTTTGCCTGCCAAGTAGCACAATTTGTCACGCTGTAGAGGTCCATGGGTTTTCATTTTCCATCTCACAAACGGCTTCCTCTGCGGCAGCATCGCTCACAGGCTGCTGGCGCTCCATCCTCGCCTCTCCTGGCACGGGAAGCTCTTCAAAACACTCCACGTGGCACTCCAGGACTAAAACTTCCAGTAACAGCCACAGCCCAGAAGTGTTTCTGTCGTATCAGAAAGGCTGAATTTATGAGCCAGTATAATTTAAAGAGTGAAATGTTTAATCCCTTTAGTGCGCACATCAAGGAGCTTGGCTTGGCTCATCTGTTTTCGGAACTCATTTTGGTTTTTGATTCTATCTCAAGTCCTCCAGGTTAAACTTTCACTTGTAGACTGGAGGAGGATGGAATTTGCCATCAAAGTTTTACTTGCTGAAAATACTGTATCTGCAAAATTGAAACTCGCAGTGGTGAAATTTTCATTTCATGTTTCTTACACTGTGTAACATATTGTTGGAGGTTAGTATTATTTACACATACAAATTTAGTAGTGTGCCCTTTTGGGGGGAATTTGGTTTGGTTTGGTTTGGTTTGGGATTTGGTTTGATTTGGTTTGTGTTGTGTTGGGTTGCTTTGGTTTGGTTCAGTTGGGTTTGGGTGGGTTTGGTTTGCTTTGCTTTGCTTTGCTTTGGTTCGATTCGGTTTGGTTTGGTTTGGTTTGGTTTATTAGGTTTGGTTTGTGTTGGTTTGGGTTGGTTGGGGTTTTTTTGGCAGATTAAGCTGAAACTATTCTAAAGTTGAAGTTTTCAGCTTTTAATTCCTCCAACTTTCAATCTCTCTTACTTTCGGTCCGTTATTGCCTTTGTTTCTCTGGAATATTCCACCATGGAATGCAGATGAGCTTGTTCTCAAGTTATTAACTACAAAACCATAAAACCTTACACTATCCAATTCTGTTAGAGGCAAAAAGTCGAGCTCTTAGCACTTCCTACCACCTCAGGGCAAGAAAAGGACCTTTAAAACTTCTTATGAAGCCTGGGTTGTTCAGGCAAAGCCAGAGTTTAATGAATTGGCCAATTTCAAACTGAGCTCATGTCAGACATTGGGCTGGTTCAATTTGGGGTGGACATCATCCTTTTTCTTCCCTCCACCCTCTAACCCTGGCCAACACTGCCATTTTCCCTTTTCAAATCACATTTTCAGGTTTGTAGGCCAGAGAAAGCAAGATTAAATGCATTTCTCCTTCCAAGTCCAGGCAGAGTCACATTGCAGAGCTTAAAATGAGTCTGTGGAAAAACACGATTTTTAGGCACAGATTTAGGCACCACTGTAATGGTATCTAAAATCACCAATCCCACCAAAATCAGGAGTTATATGTGTGTGCAAATTAGGACATGAACCTAAGCAGAGCAGAGCTAAGAAGCAGAAATTCCATTTAGCAAGCACTGTGCTGTAAGAACAATCCTGCTGAAGACCGCGGAGCAACTTTTTTAATAAAGTATTATTCTATTTGAGTAACAGTATTGTAATCTGGACCATTTTTATTTCATCTTATTATCTGCTGTAATAGAAACCTAAACGAAATCACAAATGGGAAACAAACAAGCAATTACAAAAGCAGTTTCAAGATTAAAAGGATATGTTTTTCCTTTCTAATTTTGCATTTTGTCTATTTACTATTATTAGCAGCACTCTGTAGTTGCAATGTCAAATTTTCTTGGCTCAGTTCTGATTTATTTTTAAAGGTACTACTCAGACGAATGAGTGAATTAAGTGTAAAACGTAAAAAGTTCTTCTCCCACTACAGGTGGTGGCAAACTTAATGTCATTAATTTGCTTTTTTTGGGTTGCAATACTGTGTAGAAAGCATGTCATTAAACCTTAAAGTTAACCATAATCTTGCAAGACCATTTTATGGCCCTTTCTTTGTCTAGACAGTGTTTTCTTTTAAGGCCTTTGAAAGTGATCCAATAGCTAAATCATTTTTATACAGCATGCATGCCATACATGCAATACAACTTTTTGACAGAACTGTAAAAAATTAAAGTCAATTAGTAACCCCAATAATTGTTCAGTGACCTTTAGCATGTCGTAAACCTAGATCTCCTTGCCTTGAGATGTGGCCATCCTGTTTTAGAGCTATAATGACTGATTAAATCACTGAAACTATAACATTGAAATAAAAAAGCCACTAAATTACTATGAAGGAGTTATTTGTTGTATGAATAAAAAACATATGTGTGTGTGCAAATAGTTAAGTGAAGCAACTAGGGGTTCGCCATGCCTCTTGGTGGTAATTTGAGTTCAAAACCAGCCACAATCAGAAATTTTTGAATAATTGTTGGTGCAAGACAGCTTAATGGGCAAAATGCAAGGCATAGAGCTTGGTACCTCATATTTAAGGTGCTGTAGAGCTTTGATTAAGCATACACTCCTCCCTTCAGTGTAAAATGTCAATATAACAACCAGCAGAGATGGAATGGGAGTGACATTCTTTTCCTTTCAGTCATCTGTCATGGGTGTTGACTTCTGAAAATAGCTTTAGTTTGAAGCACAGTGGGCATAACAGAGGTAAAAAAAGCTCTCCCGGCAGCTCTGGGAGACTCAGGAGCTCTCCCTGGGTGTGAGTGACAGCGTGAACGCATCTCTGATGTGATCTGGGGAAGGTGGAAGCTCCACAGGTACCCTGTTGTGAATTTTCACCTTGTCCCACTCATGTCAGTGTGAGATCCCTGTGAGATCCCGCTGGTTTTCACTTTGCCAGTTCCTCTCTTGTTAAGAGTTGTGTTTTCCAAGAATGCTTCCTCGCTTTTTCCCCCGACAGAGACACAAAAACATAGCTCCATCAGTAATGGCACCACGCATTCCAACCCCACAGCCTGTTCTCGTGCTGAGAGGTCTCATTTCCCCTCCACTCTCACTTTTTGTTTTCCCCCGCTCCACCAGGTCCTCAGTTCTCTGTATTAGACTGTGGAAAAAGCAGATTTGCTCCTAGCAAGGGCAGGGAGGGGTTTGAACAGTGACCTTTGCAGCAGGTTTTGGCAGAGGATCCTGGAGCGTTAATGGCTGTGATGAAGACAATGGAGGGTTTTGCACCAGTGGCGTTTTATGATTGCGGGGAAAGAGCAAAGTGGGAGCTCCAACGGATAAAAAGAAATATCATAACGTATATTGTCCTGTCAAATCTGTTTTGCCAGCTTCTTCAGGCAGAGGCAAAGATCTTTGTGAAAACAGGACTTCAACGAGGCTTTCTTTAAAGTTTGGACCCTTCTTGAAATAAACACCTCTAATAAGGACAATTTCAAACCATTTTCTACTCCTCTCCATGTTCGGCTCTTCTGTTGACAGATTCCTGATGTGGAACAGGACTTTCAGCTGGATTTTTAAATAAATTCACTAACACATACCGAAAATTTAATGTACCAAAATCACTTCCTAATGATGACCATTTTTTTTTCTATTTGCACAGAAGTCCTTCGGCAGTTTCTCACCAGCTGCCAGCTCAGAGCCTGGTGATTTTTGTTTCTGTGTACTCTGATCATTTCAAAGTTGTGTTCTTATTCAGACTAATGACCTTTAAATTCTTTTGAGAATTTCCTGATTTTCTTATTTCCCAAATAATTTCAGGGTCCAGAAATAATATTCCAACCCTTATTGTTGTCTGAGAAGTATTTACAGTAATTGATGTAGTGCAGACACTGTTTTGAGCCTGTTTTCCTATTATAATCATTCTTCTACTCTGCTTTGGACCTGATAAATAATATATTCCTTTATGTTTTTGGCAGATCATAAAATGTCGATTTTATTTTTTGTCCCTTAGTATAAGGTATTCAAAATGAAGGCGACACTTAAACACCATTAAAATTAATAAATGTTTATAGATCTTCTGAAATATAAAGTGAATAAACTCTGACCTATTTCCTGAACCCTGATTAATCAGTATAAAATGGAAAAGTGTGAGAATTTTTCTTCAATATTTTATCGATAGACTTTTTAATATGAGTAATTGTATTTAAAAAGTATTTCCAGTCATTGCCTGATCTTTGGAGTAGATAAACAGAAAGCTCAGCATCTCAGAGGTGGTGAAAGTTGTTGGGTTTTTTTAAATATGTTTTGACAAAATATGTTTATGATAGTTGTACTGCCCTTTTATTTGGGACAGATTGAAAGGAAAATTCAGTCCATCAATGAGGACATTTTTATCCATATAACTCTAAAATTTTCATGTAATTGCTCACTTAGGCCATTTATCTTGGCTTTTATTTCATGTATCATCTCAGATCAAGATCAAGAGTTCTGATAGCATCAAGTAAAACAAATAAACTCTTAATATTTAGGCTGTCCTTTGCCACAATCCTGGTAAAGTGGAAACACTAAAAACTTTAACTCTTAAGTTCCCAAGTCCAGCTCAGAAAGACTCAGTGACCTCCATATTCTCTGTAGCCTCCAGAAGTTCTGAATCTGAAAATCTCACATTGAATTTTCTTATTATTTCAACCTTTCCCTTCATCAGAAAGGAATTGTCTTTAAATTGCTCTCAATTATTTTCAGCATTTCTTGTCTTGTAACATGAGCATTCCAATTATAATTATAATTACTCTGACTTTTTTATGGTTTTGTGACTTAATCAAAATAAAAACAGAAGTATCCTAAGTGAACAGTCAGTTAAAATAAACATTGTCAGGATTTGGGGGAGTTCAAACAATACTGAGGGCTGAACATGAAGCGTTTCTTTGATCAGTTGTTACCAAAACAGTATGAAAAATTGGAAATTAAAATATTTACAACTTGAATTCTGTCCAGTCATTCTCCAACTACTGACAAAGCCAGAAGCACTGGATATTCCTCGCATTCTGCTATTGAAATATGCAATACTTTTAAAAATAGCAAGACTGGGACTTGATGAAAGTTTGAGTGACTTTCACAACAGGAAAAGGCATGCCTAGTGGGAGCTCCCAGTGACTTACTGAATTCTGCCGCAAAACAGAAAGAAATTGAAAGCATTTTTCAACATATTTCGAGTCAAGGGTAAATTCCTGTATCCTTCAGAGTAGAATAAGACTGCATTTTTCACTCGAGGTTCTGACAAGTTCTCTTAGAAGTAAAGTGAATTTTTTCGAGTACATTTTGCTGCTATATCTGGAATAAGTTTAAATAATAAATGCACAATTCTTCCTCTGTATTTTTACCTTGATCTTGTCCATGCGTGCACTGAATTGTGTGAAAGGGTAATGGCTTTTCATGAATGGTCTCAGAGAGAAAATAAATTCTGCGCACTTGACTATTGGAAGGAACATACCAATACACCATGGTCTTGATTATGGTGAGGGATGTCAGACATATCACAATATTCCATAATCCTTTAAAGTCCTGAGGGGAAGAATCCATTTAACTGCAGTGGATGGAAAGAAACGTTGCTTAACTTTTATCCACATTTATAAAGTTGAAGAGAAATAGCACCACAGAAAAATCAGTCTCCAAATTTTTCTGAAGGCATCTTGGGTTTTTTTCTGTTTTTTTTTTTTGTTTATTTTTTTTTTTAAACTTTCCTGAGTGAAGGACCCAAGAGATCTCTGTGCCTCCAGCAGGGTGCAGTGCCCCTTTTCTATTCCCCTCCATCCTCTGACAGGAATGCTCAGAAAGCACTTAAGGATTAACATTTTCTGTCCTGTTGTGGTCGCACTGCCACGGCTCCACCATCCCCAGCCTCTGTAAGCAATTACCGCTGGTGTCAACCCAAGGCTGAATCAGATTCAGTGCATTCACAAGGCAAGGATAGGAACTGAGCTCATAACGAAAGGGACCAGCCACGCTATTTTTCAACCCAGCTTTGTTCAGACTTCTGTTGCTCGAACCCCCACAGGAGATGTGTTGGAACTCAGCTGAGGAATCAGCATAATTATGCTGTATAATGTTGTCTTTCATTTCTCAGCCAGAAGTGCAAATCGATGTCGCTGCAAGAGCTAGAGTGATCTAAAACACGATTTCAGACAGCTAGGATTTCTCTTTAAATAAAGAACAGGTTACAGATAGGACCAACACGGTCCCTCGACTCTGAAAGCAATATTGAAACATGAGAGCAGAACTCTTTAATCTACCCAGTGGAAATACTTTTTTATCAAAAACTGAGAAACAGAATCTGCCACATTTACATTAAACAGAAGTCTTACGTGAGACAGAAAGATAATATCATGAACAGCAGTAAGTGGGGTTTGTCTTTTGGGAAAAAGTAAAGCAGCCTATCTCACAATCCTTATATTATAAATGACTGTTCAACCTTGCCCATCTCAGTTCTCTTACACAGAATTAGATAGAAACTGCCATTTCATGTATGTGTCTTTTCCAAAATTTGCTCAGCGTCTTTTGGGATTAGGGCAGAATATTTGCTTCTTTCACTGCCTTGAGCACCTTTCCCCATAATATTAATTCAACAACTTAGAGCATCAAGAAAGATCAGAGACATCATTAATCCAAAGAGTTTTTCTTTCTGCCTTGCTCCTGATTAGGCTATTGTAAGGTCTCATAGAGAAAATGAAAAGGGAAAAAAGGGTCCTATTACCTCTCCTCATCCCTTATCCTGAAAAAATTTATATAGACAGGATTAAGACAGTTTTTTTTAGACTGTGAATAAAAGCAAAGGTCAAATCCAGGACTGAAAAGTTAGATTGAAATGTGCTTTAATATCAGCATGAGAGTGGTAGAGTAGCAAAAGTTATGATCAAAATGAAATAAGTTTGTTCATTTATTTGGAGATTTTTCTCTGTCTGCAGTATAAAATGGTGGGATATAAACATGTTACCTATGAAGAACATTAAATTTTAAACACGTTGTTGCAGAAGAAGAATAAAAGAAAGGCATTTCTTGGTAAGTTAGAAGGTAGTGAGAGAAAGGATTTTAAAAAAAATTTAATTTTGACATCCAAGCTATTATTTTAAAAGCACGAAAAATATGGATACAGTAGAACCATGAAAAAAAGGTATTTCTAAATTAAGACATTTTGACCAACTATAATGAAGACAGTAAGGTTATCTGGCTAAAGCACTGGTGTTCATTCCTCATCACATTATTTTCTAATTTCTTAAATTTTTTTTTTAATGGTATTAAAGTTTTTAGCTTTCCTTGGTTTGCTTTCAGCAATGCAATATTCTAACACCATAAGACAACCATGAAATCATCAAGCATAGGCAATGATTTGTAAATTCCTCTATAAAGAGCAAGATACTGTGGATATTATTTTGTATCACTGCAGACTTGAAAGACTGATGCAGTCTTTTTTTCTTTTTTCTTTTTCTTTTTGGTCTGTTTTTTATTTATTTTTTTGATTTATGGGTTTTTTTTGTTACAGATAATACAATAAAATTTGTCATTTTCCATTTATTTTGAAAGAGAATTTATATTTAACAACTGGTCTCCTTGTAATCATTACTTTAAGAACTAATACCAGCAGCAAATATAAAAATATTACATATGCATTTTCATTCTCTTTTGCTGGAATTCGTATTATAATTTGGAAGAAAAAAATATTTTTTGTTGTTTTGATTTTACAAATTTTATGGATTCTGTTTTCAGTAGTTATTATAGTGAGCTCAACAAATAAGGCTTTATATCTGTATCTGAATTAAAAACTTGTGAAACAGTTAACGGAATAAAAATCAGGATAATATTTAATGTGGTCAAGACTCACATTTCCTATAATTTGAAAAAAAGAGCATTGAATCTGTGTGTGAGAAACTACTGCTGATTGAATTAAATTTTACTAGCCAAAAAAAAAAAAAAAAGTGAAAAATTGCTGGTTTTAAAGCTTTTGCCTAATTTCAGTTCCTACATAACCCACCCAAGAATTCCTTCAGATTGATGCCTGCACGTGGGACCCTCAGTTGTTTGTGTTGGAATACAAAGTTGCTCTTAGAGATTATAGACAGAAGTAACAACTGAAAATTTAAAATTTTGAAAAGGTAACATCTTAAAATTTTTGTAAGATTAGTTTTCCTTCTGTGACTCTACTTTATGTTGTATTTAGTTTTATAAATCTCAGCAAGCACATTGTCATGTCTAATCATAATTCTGCACATATGGGATTAATTCTGTAAATGTTTACCTCAGCTAATTAGTCAGCCATCTACTGTAAGTATATGAGACATTCAGAGAATTAATGTGTTGGAATATTAGTTTTTAATTTTTTTTAATATATATTACTGGATTTACAACACTAAAGCTGTGTTGTGCATTGGTGCACATTGTCATCAGCAGTCCTATCACAGAGGTCATTCCAGGGAAACCATTTGATTTCTACCATAATGCAAATTCTAAAAGCAGACTGCAGTTTTATTCAGCATTTTGCTACTCAGAAGTGTCCTAATTCATCTCATTTTTCTCTATGTATGAATGATCATGCTATATAGACTTTGAAGCAAAATTCCTCACATTAATATAGCAGAATAATTAGTAGATCCCTATTATTATATCAGAAAACTAGCCCCCATCTTTCAATGTTAACATTAAAACAGTATAAAATGTAAGGTAACAATTAATTTATTTACAAGATATTTTTAACCAAAGAAAAATATTTCAGTAGATAGAGATGTTATTGGTTTTAAGACGAACCTTGACATTTATAAGCACAGTTCTTAAGGTGAATGAATCTGAGGGCAAAAGTTGAACCTGATGATCCAGAAAAAAAACCTCTAAGCCATTTACCTTTATCTTTTCAAAGTTGTAAGTGGTAATTAGCTTCTGTAAGAATGCCAGATGCCAAAAACTTAATGCAATTTAAAAAGCTTAAAAACTTCACTGCTTTTATTTTACAGGTCTTCACCACTGATTTTGTAATCAGTCGAGGAGAAATCAAAGCAATTGGCACAAGTTAGGGTGACACTGTCTAATATCATCCTTCAGAAACGTTTTAAAGCGCAATATAAAATAGAGTCTCAGTGTCAATTTTAAACAAAATTATATCCAGAAACCAAAATTCCAGAGCAGATTTCCAAAGGTTTTTTGAGAGATTAAGAAAGTGTGATTTCCAGCGGAGCTGGGTATAATCAAAGAGACTGCATGACAAAAAGAGGTGAATACCTAGTCTGGATATTTTAATTTGTAAATCCCATTTATTTTCTGTGTTGTTATTCCTAAGCAGATTTAAAGGATGCTAGTTCTCCTTAAGACAATGGCATTAACAGCTAAAACTATAAATGTTTGAGTATATTTGAAACATTTCTTGGAAGTCAATGCACGTCACAGGAGGATTTTCATTTGTTGTTGATGCTTTGTTGAGATTTCAGGGTGTAAATGACTATTCATTAGAAATGGGATGATGGACTATCTCAGCAAATACTAGGATTAGTAATAATTTCCATTCATTTGGTCGATCTGTCTTTCTTGTGTACCCAGGCCAGGAAAACCAAGTGGATGGTGGTGTTACCATTTGAAAAAAAATCCAAACAAAACCAAAACCAAAACCAAGCCAAAACAAGCAAAAAAACCCCAAAACACAAAGAAAGTAAAGCCCTTCACAGCATTTTTCCGATTTTGCTTTAATTTGCCAGCTTGGAAGATGTAAACTTTCGAAGAGAAGATATCACTTAAGGCCAAGCAAATAAAATTACAATTAATCTCAGCACAATGAGCGTTATGACAAATAAATACATTTAACTAGTGACCTGAATGTTGTCTTCAGAGTTACATATGTCCCAAAGGACCTGTAGCTTTGTTTCCAGTGAAACAGAAATATTTAGGACTGCTTACTGAAGAGTATGAAAAATAAGAGTAACTTCAGGAACAAGGCTGTATGATGATTTTATTTACATTAGAGAAGTTCTCTAGATAAACCAAATTAAAGGAAGCCTTTTTTACAGAATTTTGATTTTTTTTTTTAATTGTTGTGAAACACATGAGTTGTTTACAATCTTCTTGGTGTCAAATAGAAGAGAAAAAAAATATATACGCTTCTGCAACTTGTAATAATCACTGCAGAAAGATATGCTTCCTGTCATCTTAGAAACAAGAGTAATGTGAAATTTCCTAAAACTGAAAACTGCAGAAATGCAATCAATCGGAAATGTTCTCACAGTAAACACGAAACAATCTTGGGTAGGATTGCAGCCATACTCCCTTCAAAATCATCTTTGCATGTTTCCCAACTAAGACAATATTTTGCTTTGACAAGGCACTTTACACTGTCTCCTTATATTGTCTTTATCACAAGTCTGCTGCAATCTAGAGATAAAACTAACTTTGTTTGGTCATGCAGAGAGGGAAAAAATTATAGTAGATTTAGCTTTGCTCATTTTTTTGCAACACAGGCTGCTATTTTACAAAACTGAGCACAATGATTTACAAAAATGTTCCAAAATGTCTCATAATTACCTACTGAATGAAGCATAAAGTGACTCTACCTTAATTAATTTGCATCTAAAACAAAAGTCTGCAAGTTCTTGTTATTGAAATAAAGATGAAGGTCATTATAGATCCGCTCTAATTGATATGAAATTATCCATGATTTCAGCTTTTACGATCATAAGCAAAACTGAAAATAGAAAAAAAGAAGAAATAATTAGATCATATCACACTTTCCCGTACTACAGAATGACAGAATAGTTGCACCTGCCCATGTGGAAAGAACCTCTTTGAGTTTCTCTCCACACAGCTCACTGGCTTAGCAAGAATTGGTATAAATAATATTAGTTGAGAAGTACCCGAGTCTCATTGATAGACGCAAATACCACTAAACTCTGCCATATTCAAATTCCTACCATATGCAAATTTTAAAATTAAGTTGTCTTTTATTAACATTTCCTCCTTTAAACTTCCCACATGATTCAGTCTAACGCACAAAAGAGAGGAGTCTTAAATTAAGTCCGAAGGCTTAGTACTTCTGAGGCAGAGCAGAGGCAATTTCAGACTGGCTTATCCTTCATATCCGTTCAATTAACCTCTCGGAGCTTTCGAACAAAAGTCAGCCTGATGGATGTCATTTGAATTGAACAAATGCCATCTCGCTGTCAAAGTATTGACTCACGTCAGCCGTTCGAAGCCAAGATCAGGGTTTTAAATCAGATGGACAAACCGAGCTAATTGTTGGTATTTCAGAAACCTTCTCTCATGGGCGACGCGGAGCTTGACGTTTGACAAGCTCTTCCAGCTTGTCTGAAGCTGTAACTTAAAATGGTCAATGTTGAGTTCAAAATAAGTATTTTGGTGCCTGCCCACGTTTTCTGGGGGTGGCACCTTGATGTAGGGGCTTCTCAGACTGCCCAGTGGAGCTGTGGTTGCTCCATCCCTGGAAGTGTCCAAGGCCAAGTTCGATGAGACTTGGAGAAAACTAATTTTATCTGTGCTGTGCGCAATTTTGCAGTTTTTTCAATGGCAGAATCTGATGTTTCTTACCTTCCCATTATAGGGTAGAAGGTGATTGAAAACCTTTTAGGGTCACCTTTTTCCAAACACATCTGTGATAATCAACAGTGACCTTGGATGCACCGAAAATCCACAGTAAGGCCCCCGTGTAGTCCAAGGAGACAAGAATTTCATGTTTTGTGTTTCATCCCTTAAGGTTCTGTAAGAAATAGATAATTTTACATGGTGTCTCAAAGACTCTTATGTCTTGCACTTAAGATGCATGAAAAATCTCAGGATTCCTTGTTTTTTGGGGAGTTTTTAATAGGTTTTCTGACTATTGAAGGCCTTTTAGGTTTATCATACGGTTAACCAAGCTGAGGTGAAAGAAATTATCTATTATTTTGGTATCTCTTCATCAGCAATATTAGAGTTCTTATAAAAAAGGAAGTTTTAATAAAAATCCATCAGTTGACAACTCAGGCAAAGAATCCACAAGGCTGCCAATAAAGTTACTGCTAATAATGATATTTTGTGTATTTGCCATCAGGAACAACAAAAATTCTTGTAAAGGATGTTTGAATAAAGTGAGTGTCTGGTTTAGTGTAAAATTTAAACTGCTTAAAATCACTTCTATTTTCATGTCTTTCCAAGAGATTGAAGGAATTGAAATTTATGTAAAGATGAAAGAAAAAAAATATCAATTTCACATTGAAACTCCAGAAAATTTGAACTGCATATCCAGAGCCGTTCTATACACCTTTGTGATGGAAATTAACAATGAAACACAAAAAAGTCTCAAAAATAAGGAAAAAATCCCAACACACTGCAGTGCATCACAGAAGGAAATGTTATCCCAAATATTTGGTCTGTAGTTCCGACCAAAACAGTTTTTCCTGGGAATTATAACTAGAGCTCTAGATATTGCTACTAAATTTTGGAACAATGTTGATAGGTTGTGTCTTTGTGTTCGGTTTTCTCAAATTGTCAGATAATTGTGGTTATAGGTTTCATTGTAATTAACAGGTAAGAAAAATCTGAGCTTCTGAACAGTTTTTCATATCCAGACTTACAGAATTTTAGCGTCCAGCGGCTTGGAGAACTTAGCTGAAGCTTCAGTAAGATTGACAATATTGATTGAAAACCTATATAATAGCACAGGTAGGTTTTTATTAGCTTATTATTGGTATTTTGACTTAAAAGCACATTTGCAAAGATTATGCTTTGCAAAGAACCTTAAAGCATCAAGATACTTCAAAATGTTAGTTTTTTTAATATTTTATTTATAAACTACTATCTGTTAAAAAGAAATAAATATAAAATAAATTCTCCTTATTAACAGAAAAAGTACTGAGATTAATTGAGGGTTAATGTCTGTAGTAATTCAGAAACTGACCTCGAAATCCATTTATTTGACTTTATGTTACCTCATCATCATCAATTTAATTTGCATTTCTTTCCACTGGAATGAAAAGTGTTAATCTCCTTCATTCCTTCTGATTTTAAAGATACCAATGATTCCAAACTGTATTTTGAGCGAATATTTCTTATTGTACAAATACTGGAGATCAAAACGATTAAGTGTTGGTTGGAAAACTTTGGCAGTGTTACAAAAGTATGGATAAAATGCAGCAATATGTGGTAGCATAGCATGCAATGCATATGAGAGCAGGACAGCACCAGAAACGCCCTTTTGTTTCAAACTGTCATTAATTAATCTGCTGAGTAAATGAGGGGTCATTTATAAGCAGAGAGATTAATAAATTTTGTGCCCTGTCTTTACAGAAGCAGTGCAGAAATCCCTGAAGAGATTTCCTGTTAACACGCAGTGCTCCACCTGTGTAAACAGGCAAATAGAGCTCCAGAGACTGACATTTAATTATGAAAAACAAATAAGACGATTCACACCGTGGGAGTGAAAAATAAAAAACGCATATTTAAACAGTGAGAACTTGCTTCAAAGTGAAATACAACCCCTAACATTAGGAATGGTGCATTCACAGGCATTATAATCCCTAATTCTGTTGATTTCCAGCCCATTTAGAATTAAGGGACAGGTGCCAGGATTTTCAGGAGGAAGGATCACCGCCTGGGTTTTGTCACAAGTCGCTGTGCTGGGTAAATATGCCCAGCATACCAAGAGCAGCGCAAACAGATTTGTGATGCAAACTGTCTTTCCATGCCAACTTAGCTTCCTCTACACGTTCCTAATAATTACAATCCATACCGATGGGATTGCTGGATCAAGAAAATCAGTCGTATTTTAAGTTTTATCCATGTATTACTTAATATGCCATATTTTTCATTATCCCCTTCTATCACTTTCTGCTTTTTGTCCCTCTGTAAATCTCAGTTTTTGGAAGCTTGGCTTTCAGTCAGTGATAGGAGCACACAGGATCCCCAGGGAGAACCACACATTATTGGTTAATCAAGATTCCTGACCATAACCTGAGGCAATTACTATGTTTGGGTGTTTGCAATCACGAGACCAAATTTTTAAAGGAAAAACTGGCATTGAACCTGATAAGCAGAACATTGATAAGGAGAATGGGTGCTGGGATCACTCTCCACAGAGACAGAGATTTGGACTCTCCAAAGAGGGCTCGTGGTACTGGTTGGGTTTTGTGCATGAGACAGTTCCATCACAATAACCTTTCAATGAGAGTGAAAGTAAAACCAATTCAGGATCTACGCTTGAAATTGAATATTTCCTGAAATTGAATATTTCCTGAAAACTCTTCCTACAGCCTCAGTCCTGCAGCTGAGATCCAGGCAAAAACAGAAAGGGATAATAAACCACTCTGGATGGAAATAAAAGATTGGACCTATGTGTAAACACTTTTTTAATTTAATTTAATTTTTTGTTAAAAAAATGATGGGAAAGAGAAGTATTAGAACTTGAACAAAAGAGAAATGAAGGCCAAGTTTTGAGAAGTGACTGCTAATTTTATACTTTCAGAAAAGTATTTTTCCACTTGATTCATTGTTTCTGTACTTTCACAACTAAACTCTTTTACTTATTTGTTTGCCTGATGGATTCTTCCCCAAAGAGAAGCTATTACAAAATCAATAGAAAACTTTTGGCTGCGTGAAAGATTTGCTTAAGTATAGAAAACTACAAAACATAAGGTAATGGAAAACCAAATAGCAGGTTACTAACAATAAAATTAGATTAATAGTTCCCATATCTGCAGTGCAGCATTTTACAATTCAATAACCATAATTTTATTACAAAAGTAAAGAACAGTAAGGGTATAAAGTTTCCAAGTAAGATTTAAATTAACATCCTTGCACCAAATGGGAAAGAGGATCACAGTGTGTTGAAACGTCTGACATCACTTTTGTTATTTATGACTCCACTGGTTTCTCAAAGCATTCTCTCCTTACTTTTACCTCCTGTTCGATTGAAGGTAAAGGGGGAGGTCTAAAAAATGTTCTTACACCAAACTTTGATTCCTTTTTAAAAGGGGAGAATGCAGATCCCATAACATGATCACATATTTAAACTATGTTTAAAATCATTTAAATAATTTAAAACATGATCTCCTGTTTAAATTATTTGCTTCAAGCTCCCAAATAAACCTCCTGGGCATACCAGAAAGGGGATCACCCAAAACCCACACTTCTCTAGATACTTAACACCAAACTTCTACAATCCCATAATTTCTCAAAGTTTAGAGAGAGGGCGGGTTTGGCTGTTTTAAAGGGAGATAGTTTAGTGTCATTTTGGGTTAATTTGATGTTTCCTATTTAAGGAAAGTGTGGTGGTGGAGTCTTGTTGACAGGCTCTGTCGAACCTGAAAAGTCATCCCACACTCTGAATGCTTTGTCTGAGGAGAGGATGAAAACTTTCAAGGAAAATATGAGGAAAAGCTTATGGAAAAAGGATATGCATGTCCAGATGATGTTTTAGGAAGAGAGCATTTGAGGTCATGTAACATAGACGAGTAGCTTTGGGAAATAACGTTGTTTGTTTGTTGTTTCTGAAAAACATGAAAGTTTATATGCAATTTCTGAAGTTCTTGGAAAGGCAAGCTTTCAGTCTAGCTATCTCTCGTGGAGTAAAATCTGGTTGCGCAATTTCAGAACATATCTACAATTTTTATTGTTTCCTTGTTTTACCCTTCCCTTGGAAAATGACAACGAGGGAGAAAAAAACCCTCACTAGAGCCTCCCACGTCCTTGTGGAAAGAATTGATTGTCCTGGCAGTGCCTGATTGTTGTTTTTCTCTAGTCCCTCTCTCCATCCAGTGTATGAATGATCAATGAACTGTGAGTTGAATAAATAAAATCACAAAAATTAAATGCAAAAATTAATGTTTGAGGACAATCACTTAATTTTTGCAGTACTTCTAATAGTGTCTGGGTCAAAGAGACTAAACCAGGTAATTTACATCTAAAACACACATTTTCTGTATAAACATCTACATAGTAACTGAAATATACTGTTGATGTGCATTTAGCCTTTATTTCAATATTACCCTCTCAAGTATAAAAAATTTTGGATGACTTTATTAGTAATTGTTTAAAATATGACTATTGAAAGTATAGACAGACATGCTATTATTCATGCTCATTTTTCTGCACATTCAAGTGGAGATGGTTGCAACAGAACTTCGGAGGTGTTAAGGAGGAAAATTTAGAGAAGTCTTACACCATATTTCACAATGTCACTGTAAAATTGTAAGATTTGTCTGTGAATGACATTCTGTCAAAATCATATTGTCTAATATGCCGTTAAATTCATCCTTTTTTTGCTGTAATTTTAAAGATAATGAGTTCAGTGATAATTATCTTTTATTAGATAAGATACATATATATCCACAGAAATGGTTACAACAACCTCCAGGCTTTTACTCATTTTTAGGTGTTAAACTGCAGTTTCTAATCGACCTTGACTTGGATGAAATACCTTTTAGGCAACACCCACTATTCTAACCCCTGTGGTGTAATTATAGCTGAACAACTCTGCAGCCATGTCTGTAATAAAGAAACTTTTGTCCCTGTCTGGAAAAAGAATTGGGAAAAATGAAAAACTGTCTTGATCCTTTAGGTGATCTTATTCTGTTAAATTTATCTAGTAAAGGTACTCTCTGAGGCAGGGCTGAAGGAGGACGAGATCTTTATTGTAATGCTGACACCCTTCAGGTTAAAATTCTTACTCAATCATAAGTTTAAAAAGTGGAATTATAACTTAATATAATACCTAATGTGTTCTAAAAACACGTTTTTGCAACATCTCGAATATTTCTTCTATTTTTCCTTCCCTTACTGAATACATAAATAGATTATGTGAAGATATGAAGTTATGCTCCCTCTGTGATCTCAGCATGACTGATAGAAGACATACTTGAGCCATTCCAACAATACTTATATGCTGCAACATTTCAATAAGCCTCTGTTTACTTAAGGAAGGAGTTGAAATTAGGCACGTGTGATCTGAAAATTTAAAGCCTTTATTTGCTTGCATGCTGGCAAAATGTGCTTTATCTTCAGATTTCCCCCTTCAAATCCTAATGCACTGCAATTTCAGATAGTCAAATATTTGTATTTCTGTGTTTTCAAACCTATCCCTGAAGACACGGCTGGTTAGCAACCTTTCTATTTTACTTGCAGCTCCAATATTTTCCTACCATGTGCCCAGACGTGATGATAACTGCTGTGATGAATTGCACTGTAAAAGTTTTCATGGTTTTTAACAGTTGCTGAAGCTGTTCTGATTCTTCATCTTCATCCAAGCAGCGCTTCTTGAGCTCACAAGTGATCTTTATCGAAGGTACACAGTAACATCTGGAGTAATCATCTAGAATTGAAGCCATGAAAAAAAGAAATTGTCTTTTCCAGTTTCTGCGATCTCTATCTGCCAAGACAAGCCTGGGATGAAGCATTTTAGTTTTCTGTGCTTCAATAAGACCTTTGTAAATAAACAACATTTAATAGCATCCAAGTCATATTTAGAACTAAACACAGGTGACAAGGTAAAGTCCTAGAAAGCTGATTTGCCTCCTAAATGTTTTAAATACTCCATTACCCCAGAAATGCTCAGAAAACTGGCTCTGTTTCCTCACCTGAGAGCGTAGCTGAACATATTAAATTCTGCATCCATTCTTGGCCAAACAGGGTTCTTTTGTCTTTGAGGTTTGAGGGTTTTTGGTTACAGATTAAGAAAACACAGCATTTTAACAGTGTGTAATTTAGCCAGGGGAACGCAACACATCCTGATCTAGTTTTGTATCCTTTAAACTTCCCTGAAGCTTTGTGTCATTTGGTGAAATCAACTGCCTGTGCCAAGCACCTGAGAGTTTTTCAGCCAGAAACATGTGCGCAGCTGGGGTGATCTCCATATTTGCAATAATTGAGTTTCTCTGCACCCAAAAACTTTCAGTACTCTGAAAGTTTTTCATCCAAAGCTCTTGGATGAGAACAGAAATGAGCTGAGCACAGTATATATAATTTATTATATGTGATAATATTGCCTGTTTTGGTGCTGATCTCATATCTGGGATCTGTCTGCAGGAACTGCTAAATCTTAGAGTGCAGAAAAAACCTTGGGTAATATCTGAAAATTTCAGATTCTAGAAAAAACCTCCATCAACTAAAAACAAATAAACAAACAAACAAAAAAACCCTAACAAACGCCCCCAAAAAACCACAAACAAGCAAAAAAGCCATAAAAAACCCCCAACCAAACAAAAAAACCCACAAAAAAACCAACCCCCCAAAACAACAAAACAAACAAAAAAAACCAAACAAAAAACCCAAAAAAAACCCCAGCCAACCAAACAATACCACAAAATAAGAAAACCCAAAAAAACCAAACAAAACCACAAAGAGCAAACAAAAAACAGAAAACAAACAAGAAACCGAAAAACAGCCAAAACCAAAACCAAAACCAAACCAAACCAAAAAAAAAACCCTAAAAAACCCAAACAAACAAAAAAGTCACCCCCAAAAACCCAAAAAAAGCCTTGTATTACCTCAGTGTGCACAGGAAGTCAAACAAAATGGATATTTCATCTTCTTTTACTTGTGAATATACAGATTTCTAGTGGAAATGCTGGCTCCAGCTATGCCGTGGTGGTGATAGTAAAAAGAAAGGAGACTTCCATCATTGCTTGGTGCCTCTCAGAAAGGTGTGACAAATTATTCAAAGCATTTTAAAATCAGAATAAGGTTTAAGAACTCCAAAGAGCAAGAAGAGTCAGTCGATATCAATTTTGCAGGTCTGTCTTTTCCCATCCTGGTGTTAATCCATAGTATCACACCAAGAAAGGAGTTTGGGTCCCCAAACTCTGAGTGAAGGGAGCAGAAAAAAATGGGGACTAAAATGTACATATGAGTGAGGCGCTGAGGGACTGACAGTGACAAATTCAACATTTCTGGGGCTTTTTTGCAAGAGCATGAAAAGGTATCTAGGACATATAACAATTTCCTAAGTGAGGCAATGAGAGCGCTATTAGTGAACACTATTAGTGTTGAAGAGTAAAACTGACTGAATTAAAATGATTTACTCTGAAATTTTAGCTTCAGTTGCAGCTTCATAAGAAAATGTAATCACGTAATCTGCAACTATTATAAGTTAAAAATTGTTTTGAAATTATGGGTCATAGCTGATAAGAAAAATTTGGAATCAGAAACTGATTAAGTTCTTTGAGGATGCAACTTTGATACTTTTTTCCCCTCAGGAGAGGTGTTTTACAGTGCCACTCTTCTATGTTTTATTCCAGTGATGATTTGCACCATTTTTGAAATTTCCAAAAGGTTTCCTTCTCCTGAAAATTATTTTTAAATGGTTAAGGTGTTAAAGCAATACCATGGAATATATAATGCACGAGTCTCATGGCTTTTTATTGAGGTCCCAGAACAAAAGGTGAAGAGGAAAAAGGAATGTGAGGAGTATGGATGCTGAGAGAAGGGGGATTGGAAATTCTCCATCATCACAAAATAAAAAACAATAGTTCCCTACACCTTTAAAATCTTGGGTTAAGGTTTTAACTACACATTTTATTAAAGATGCTTATAAATTTCATGATGCTGCTACCCAGACTAATGGAGTAATATAACACTGCTGTTATTAAACATTATTATTCCCAAGGACTTTGTGTAATAAATTTCAGTTTATTTGAAAATTCACTATGTATAAAATGTTTTCCAAACCTTCTTTAACAAGAATTCCATCTGCATGGTCTCTAACATTTACAAACATTAAATTCTTCCAACAGACCGTCAAAGCACAAGAAACTTTACTTTGCATTGCACTTTCTTTTCACTGGAATAGTTCAGGCATTTTGAATAAACTTTATCTTCTATTACAGTAAAACATGTGTGATCAATAGAAAGAGCTTAGAATCTCAGAAAACAATTCAGGGAAATAAATATTTAATGCCTACTTAAAATTTTCCGATTTTCAGATCAATAAATATCAAACTGGTCAGACTTAGACATTTATCAAAAGCCAAATATTCATTGCATCACTAACTTTGTCTTCAGAATTCAGTAGTGGAGAGTTTGTGCTGATTTGAACACCAGGTCTGAGGATTTTGCTTTTCTATAAAAGTCTTTCTATAAAGCCAAGAATTTGTGGCAAGCAAAGACATTCAGAAAGCAATGGCTTCAGGAAATTTGTTTTGTTTTCTTTGTGGTTTGCTTTTTTTTTTCACTTTTCAAACAATTTAAGATAAGAACGAGATAATAGAATTGCCAGCAACAATTAAAAAAATTCAGCTAATCAGTTTATGATTCCCTGTGACACACACTAAGCAATTTCTAACTTCCACAAGGTCATAATGAGAGTATTTACAGTTCTACTACCAGATGTTGCAGAAGGGAAGGGCTGTGTCACAACCACAGGATTTTGCAAGGCTCTGCATGAAATTCTAAACTGAAGAGGAAATGCTGGAGATAAGGGTTTAAATATGTCATTTCATAGTAAAGCGTTTAAGTTTTCTAAGCTTAAATTCACTTTTTCTAATGTTAAACCATAAGCTATCAATAAAATAGGTAGTCTGTCAATGAGATTTTATCACTTTTCCAGTGTGCTACTTTTCTTAACACCTCCTGCATGAGAGGCTTTTCTCCTCTGTGTAATATTGTATTCTCTTCATTTCTGTTTGCTATTTACTTACACAAACGGGAAGAGTGTTTGGAAAATTTAAGATTGGCATTAGGAAGGGAACAATCCTGTTATCATGCCCTCTCCTATGCCTTATGAAAGGATTAAAACATATCTTTTACCCGGCTGGTTTTAAAATTGCGTTTTCTCAGCCTTTTACTCAAGAAGTATCTCCATGAGTGGATGTTGCTAACATCTTTAAATATCAAATATATTACTTAATGTGTACACAGAATATTTCAAACTATCCTTGCTCATGTTTCAAAAAATCATCACAGCATTTTTGATACTATTTTAACTTTTAGTTCAGGCCATTTTCTGAAGCATTCCGCTCTTTCCATCCTCCGCCGTGCACCTGGAGCTGAAATAATGTTTGAACGCATCCCAACAAAGTTAATTCAATATTAAAGCCGGTGTTATTTCTTCGGAACTACCTCTTTAGAGTTTCCTCTTTATATATTTCCCCCACCCTGCTCCAGGCTGGTGCTGCACTGAACAGAACCAGGTGTGTGACGGAGGGGGAAAGCAATGGCAAAACAGTAAATGTTTTCACTTTTGGGCATTCCAGCCCCTGCTCTGCCTTGATGGCTCCATTTCACATATGTGCAATGAAAAGGCTGTTATTCCTAGATGTGAATAGAACATCTCTTTAATTAATGGCTTTAATTTGCTGCTTCTTTCCTTGAGGAAATCTGTGATTCTCTGAGTAACTGCTCAGCCTGCTGACGCGACTGGGTGCAGGCATCAGCGTGTATGATGAAATAAAAGAGCAAAAGAAGCTCTTGCTGTTTAAGAGCAGCCTCTCAAACAAGCTTGCCTCCTCTCCTGCTTGCTCAGAGTGTGCCGACTACAACTCCAAACAATTCCAACATTTGGGATGCCTTTGAGCCTCACTTTTGTGCCGAATGTTTGGCCTTGCTCCAACCCGGTGCACAAAACAGATGCACCGACGCAATTAATCTTAAAGTAATTGAAAGGGCAGAGCAGAGCCACAAACAGCAACAGAGCATTGCTTTCCTAACTGCATAATAATGAAGCAATTCCATTTCAGGTCCTGATGAGACTGGTGATTCCTGATTTTCCATGGGCAGTGAGTGACTCCCTGCAAATGGAAGCTCACGCTGACAATGTCTGGAGTTCAGAATTGTTGTGTCACATTAAGCAGCGCTGCGCTCTTGTGCCTTATTAATTATGGGGCCTCTCACTGATCCTGTGATGGTTTTTTTCCTCACTTTGTGGAAACACAGCTTCTTTCTAAGGAACCCGTCACGCTGAAGCAGCTCATTAACTTCAGCCTTCCTCTGTGTTTGAAATGACAGGCTTTGCTAACTAACTTTAGATGTAAGGTAATAAAGTTTTATCTCTTTTCACAGTAATCTGAGGCAGTTCATCATGCACTTCACTTGCAGATGGAAAGCTAAACAGACCTGAGCACATCAGGAATACTCTGTACATCTCATGCCCACAAAAATCTAATTTGAATGAGGGAAATTGCTCAGATTGGAACTCACAAATGCTCACGTTCTGTGGAGATAAAAGAACTTTCCTCCACCATCTCTCCAATCTTCTCTATTTAGGAGGCCTGAAATTTAATCTCCTAGATTTTTTAATTTTCTTTTTCTTGCCTCATTGTACCCTCATTCCACATGAGCCTGGACATATCTGCAGGAGGAGTCATGTGAGACAGACAGAAGGTCAAGCTGCATTCCCATAATTTACATAACAGGTTGTTCCCAAGGGTGCAGTGCAGTGAATAACAGATGAATGAAGTATATATCTCAGAAAAAAAAAAAAAAAAAAAAAAAAAAAAAAAAAAAAAAAAAAATTGTAGGTTGAAATAGCATTAGTCTTATTTGTCTGTTTCTACTGATGAGTTTTGTTCCAGGGCAGAGTGCACCTCCAAACCAGTCTCCTCTCTGCTGCCATTTACACCGAGGTATTTTGGGCTTCAGTGCTCATTTTTGGAAGGCATTCTGTGTTAAAGTCTGATTATTAGAGAGAGTTGTCTCTGCCTGAATTAAACTGCAAACGAGATCGTATGCTGAAGTCAGTAGGGCAGGTTTTGTTTAACAATAAATGTGAGGTACAGAGAGGGATGGAAATAGAAAAGAGAGGGGAGGGAGTGGAGAGGGAAAGACTGAGAGAGGCACCATGGCAGAAAGGTTCTCATTGACCCTGTGGATCCAGTGGCAGAAATATGTTAAAATCTGAGCTTTGGCCTCCAGGACCCGGCCTTGTTTGCTCCTCCTTAGGCCTGAGACATTTGGACAATGTACCACATTTTTCTAATCTCAAATTCTCATCATCTGACTTAACACACAGTCCAAATTCCCAACATCCAGGAGGCACATTGATCTGGGGGTGGGCTTTGGTGGGTGTAGCTTCTTTATACATCTTTCCGGAGTGGGAAAAATCCCTCACTGAAATCCTTCACTGAAATCCTTCAGTGAAATCCTTCAGTGTCTTTAACAGGACAATTATAATTTTTACATTTTCATGTTCAGTCAACATTAGGAAAAGCAAGATAGATGCTGCCTGAAGACCAAACCATTCACCAGTCTCTGCTGTGAGAACCAGAAGGTTTTAGGCAGGAGGTTGTCTCGAGTGCAGCATTTTAAGTCTTGTGTTACATGACAATGTTTATAAAAACTGATATGATGAATGTGTGATCCTGGGCTGGAAAAACAACAGTTTCAGGCAGCAAATTGTGGAGATACCAAAGAAGGAGGAAACTCAGCTGCTCCTAAGGGGAGCCTGGGACTCCCCAGGAACACACACAGCCCCAGCAGGCACTGCCATCATCGAGGTTTTGAAGTCCCAGAGCTGCAGGTGCAGTGCCTGACACTTCAGCTCGGTGTTGTCTGCCTAGGTAGTCCCAAAGGAGATAATTTAAATTCTTAAAAGCCTTTCTGTTCATTTTTGTGGATAATTTCTAAGCCTTTTGTAAGATTTTGGTCACCGGCTCAGCTCAAGTTTAGGACTAAAGCTCAGAATCATCTTACTGCCGGATTTGTGTACACTAATAACTTCAGTTCAAATATCTGAGTTTGGATAAATTGGATTACTTCAACTGCAAATTGCTCAAAACAAGGATTTTGGAGTCCATCCCATCACTTTTGAGCATTTGGACAAGGCTCTCAGGCACAGGGTGGGATTGTTGCGGTGTCTGGACAGGGCCAGGAGTTGGACTGGACTCTCCCTGTGGCTCCATCCTAATTCTGGGTTTTCCATGATTCTGTAACTCCATTTGAAACATGGAGGGTTTTTTAGACACTTAAATGTAGAGATTTTAGATAAAAGTTCTGTTGAAATCAACTAGAATGGAACAAGACACAGAACTCAGCTAGAAAGAAATTAATGATTAAGTGCAGAGTGGCCTTTGATTATTTGATATTTACTCAGCTGTGCTTAGAATAGACAATTAATAATCTTAAGAAAAGAAGTTCAAAGGAGAGCCTAGACAGTCACAAATTTTGCCCAGATGCAACCTATTTAGAAGCAGTAGAAGAGAGCATTGGGAGTTTTCCAGGGTCAAATGTATTGTCAAAAATCAGTGAGGTAAGAAGTTCAAAGCGAGGAAGACAGGTTTTACTTCCTCAAAAGCAACCCTCAGACCCAATTCATGACCACTGACCCAATTCCATTGCAGGAACTGCACATCCTTAATGACTTTTTGCTAATTTCCATACGAAGCGGGGAATGGGAGGCGCTTATGCTATGAATATGTATCTGTATTTCAAATATGCATTATTGTTGTAGATAAATAAGTTCTGTGTTGCATTGTTACTCCAGAGCTGTACATTTGGGAGTTATCCTTGCAGCTCTGAAATAAACATACACTTTCTAACCTTAACAAGTTAGAGAGTCTTTGTCCGTCTCAGGTGGATATCGATATTAGATCTGTATCCACATTTTAATAATTCACATTGGTGTGGTGAGAACAATTTCATCAAAAGCTGCACACCTTTCCTAAATGCCAAACAAATGCCTCTCCATCGGTTTCACAAACTGACTTTGGGTCAGTTCCAGAGGGGAACTATTCCCACCCCACACTTTTCTCTGGTCATCTTATCAAACATGGGCCCCCCTGATCCTCCAGAGGAACACAAATTTCTATTGCCTTCCTACTTTCAGTGGCCCATTTTTGTTCAGCTGTTCCATTAGTCCACTAGAATCCTTTCAGTCCCTGTTCTTGGGCATTGCCTGAAAAGGCAAATTTTAAGAATGAGAAGAAATTAAAGAGTTTTTATGTCTCCACAAAAGGCTCTGTTTACTTCCCCAATAACACTTTTTTGGGGAATAGATTTACAGCCAAAGCTCATCCTCTGGCACCGCTGGTGTGGGAGGGCAAAGGCAGGTTCTGAGACAGTAGAAACCTTCTCAGGTACCAAACAGGGGTCTGTGATGAGTCTCCATGGTCCTCCCAACTGCAAAAAAAAACCATTTGACCCCAGGATGAGGACAAAAGGGTTTGTCAGCGGAAAAGGGGAATGTTGTGCATAAAGCCGTCAACGATTTGAGCAATGAACATAGAGAGATTTCTTGCTGTGCTCAGGGGTGTACATGCAACCAAAAAAATGCCTTTCTGCAAAGAGAAAGTGGGAATAAAAGGAACTGACTAAAGATCAAAATTATCAGCAACTGCTTAACGTGTCACATCTTTGTCCAATAATCAAAATACATCGTATCAAACAACTCAAAGGACACAGGGATTGGGTATTACTTTTCTCTCTGGAGGAGGAAGACTCAGGATTATTTCCATTTACAAAGAACATTTCTCTCTGAAAAATGTTACATAGGCAAATTGAAGTTACTTCGTTTATTTTCCTGAGGTGCTAAACCTGGTTCAGAGAAGAGCCCAGGCGCAGTTGGAATTATTTTTGTAAATAACACATGGTGCAATTTATTCCTTTTCCTACAAAATTGGCATCATTACAAAGTGCTGTGAGCTTTCCAAATTACGTGACAACTTTTCTGGTGCTTGGAAACAAAGGCCCTCTTTTCCCTGGAAATATGAAATTGTCTGTATTAAGGAGGGAAATTGAGAGGTTTTACACTGGATTAACACTCACAGTTCCTTGGTTACAGGTGTATATGCCAGGGTGATGCAATGTATGACAGGCTGTTTTCAAATTACTGCTTGTGATCCCATTTAGTTTAGAATAAGCAATGCCTGTGTGAAATGCCCTGTTATTTTCAATCTGTTCCATTTAACAAATTGGCACTCTGTAGGAAGGGTAGCTTGATCATTCCTCACATGATCCTAATTTGCATTAATAGGAAATGTCCCCATGTATGTCTTTTGAAGGGTGTTTGTTTTATTATCTGTTCATTGCTAGAACATTGTCAAAGCATCATAATCCTGGCCCACATTATCATTCTGGACTTTTATTGCCATTTCTTTCTGTTTTCCTTCTGCTATCAGGAAAGGAAGTCATAATGAAATGGATGTTCTTAATAAAACTTGTGTTTTTTTCATTTTTAAAGTACATACAGCTGTCATAAAGTGAATAAAAATTAAAGCATCTTGAAAAGAAAACAACTGTTCTTACCAATAACACAGAATTGCTATCACTTCCCCAGAATTTTGCAGTCTGGAATCCCGTGACTATATGAGGACTCTTGCTCATGAAGACTGAATTAATTCTGCTTTAATCTTGTCAAACTAAACTCAGATTGGGTAGTCTTTGAGCAGCAGTAAATACAGTCTCAGACACTGAGGGGAATTAAGTCTAAATAAAAAAGCAGCAAATGTTTTTGCTGTGACATAAGGCTCTCTGAGAGAGAAGATACTCTGCAGGGAAATAAATTATTTGGAAATTAGGCAGTAGATTGAATATAACATTTAATTAGCAGATTAGGCAGACAACTACAAGAGGAAGAAATGGCTCAGAAGTCAGGATCTGTGATACAGAAAATGGCTACAAATATGGATTCAGAAAAAAAATGGGTTGCTGACTGTACAAAAAGCCTTAGCAAGGTGGAGCTGGGGACCTCATAGTGGCATCTTCTAGTGATCAGCTGCTGAAATCCAAACAATTACTGTGTCTGTCTTGTAAAACTGGTGTCTACACGTGCCAGGCACACTCTTGACTCATATAAAGTAGGTCTCAGTTCCAGAGCTACTGCAATTGTGTGCTGTAGTGAAGGCTGTTTTGTCTTTGTCTAAAATTAGGCAGGGAGAAGCACAGTTTTCCACAAGCTCAGCACACTCTTGGACACCTCCTCAGGAGATTAGACCTCGAACACATTGGTTGTGCCCAGCCCTCAGCAGGGCAGAGAGGTGGGTGCCTTGATCACACCTAGGATTGAAAGAATCATGGAAAGCTTGGGTTGGAAGAGACCTTAAAAATTCTCTATTCCCACCCCTGCCATGGGCAGAGACACCTCCCACTGTCCCAGGCTGTTCCAAGCCCTGTCCAGCCTGGACACTGACAGGGATCGAGGGACAGACACAGCTGCTCTGGGAATTCTATTCCAGGGCCTCACCACTCTCACAGACAAAAGATTTTCCCATTATCTAATCTTTGTCAGTTTGAAGGACATTCTCCTTACTCCTTGAACTTCAGGAAATATTCTACAGAAAGCTTGAACTTTCTGAATAAGGTGGGGCACTTTCTTTTAAAGAATGATCTCAAAGATTTGTTTCACAGAATAACATTAGATCTGTTTCTTTTGAGAAATAAAAAGTCTGGCTCACCCTTAATTTGGTGAATTACTTCTTTCAGCTTAATCTAAAAGAACCATTTGAATTCTCAAGCATATCCTCTCCTCCTCCACAGGCACACCATGTTTGCACCCAATAAAATGATTCTGCAGTAGCTAATTATGTGGCATATGTAGCTTTGGAAAATGTGGTGCTACTGAACTGTATGGTTCTTGTGTTTAAATTTGAGTTGGTGTCCTGGGGTGGCATAATGATATCTTGTATTCCCTATCGTTTTGTATGCTTGACCAGAAATATGGTCCTGTAGCTTTAACTGTGTCCCGCAGCTGGGAGCTCTGCCGCCAGCGCGGGATGTTTTGAAACTTTCCCCAGCTCTCCTCCGGGGGAGTGAGAAGGAAGGGACACTTTTTATTTTTTTTTCCTCAATCAGTTGCTGCTGCTGGTGGCTGGTGCTACTGGTGTGGCTGCTGCTTGGGTTGGTTTTTTTTCCCTCCCTGGGATTGTTTTTCATCGTTTTAAACCCTTTTCTTCGGCTTGCTTTCTCATCCGAGAACCTGAGGAGCCCCGGGGGACAGCGGACGAGGGTCGTCCAGGGAGCCACCGGAGGAACTTCACCTAGCCCTTCGGGGCCCCCCCACCCCGGAAAGGGGAAGCTACGCCTGAGGAAAAGGACACTAAGCTCATCAGCTGTTTGTTCAGGTTTTCTGACCCCTTTCCCCTTTTCCCTTTCCACTGTGTGGTCTGTTAATTAAACAGTTCTTTCCACTTTAAACTAAAATATTCTGTGTTGTGGGGGGAGGGGTGCCAGAAACCTCTGCGGTGGGGGAGGCACCTACTCAGAGTACTTTCCACCTAAAATATTTGTCTAATCCAAGACAGTTGGTTAGGTTTGCAGGTGTTTGTGTTCCAAATGGTGAAAAAGAATTGTCAAAATATATGCAATTAATGTCTCTTTGCTGAAGACAAAATGATGTATCTGGTCTTTAGCAAAAAGTAGCATGGGCTCTTACACATATGCTCTTCTATATATTTATATGCCAGTTTATGCAAAAATCTTTGCAAATGCAAAAATCTTGACGTCTGCTTCTTACCCTTTTCTTCTCTTTTTATTTGTCATTTCTATCTTCTTATCTCTCAAAGTAATTACTAGATCCTGAAAAAGCAAGCAGGTATGGTAAAAGGCCATTTATAAAACCTTAATTTAACCTCTAAGTTAATATTATCAAATAGGTCTCACCTAATCTATAATTTTGAAGTGTTAAGAATCAAAAGTCGGGCTCTTGTTAAGCCATAGTTAAGTGAAAGTATGGGATAGCCCAAGATAAGTAGAAAAATACAGGGAAATGCTGTATGAGAACTAAGAGCAGTGATTCAGTCTAGAAGACGGTGTTAATCACCTGTTTTTAACAATAATGGCAATTTCAATGTCTAGTGTCTTCCTTGATTTTCATTGTAATGCGTGGCTTTTTATTCCTATGAGAAGTCTGAACTGATGTGATTTTTGCTGTTCCCATTTCTGATGATATGGAGCTTGGGGAGTGTCTGATCCCCTGGAGGCTGAGCTGCCACTCAGAGGGACCTGCACAGGCTGAGAGTTGTGTGAGAGAAACCCAAAGAGGTCCCACAAGGTGCAGGTGCTGTCCCTGGGCAGGAACAGCCCCAGGGCCCTGCTGGGGACAAGGTGACCGTGAGCTGGCAGAGTGTCCTGGGGCCAGCAGGGCCAGGGGACCCTGGGGTGCAGGGGCAGAGTGGGGCCAGCAGGGCAGGGAGGGGACCCTGCCCCTCTGCCCCGCCCAGGGCAGGCACATCTGCAGCGCTGGCTCCAGCCCGGGGCTCCTCAGCACAGCAGAGAGCAGGAGCTGCTGGAGAGGAGCCAGGGGAGCCCCAGAGAGGATTTGGGGTCTGCAGCATCTCTGTGCCAGCAGAGCCTGCGGGAGCTGGGCCTGGCCATGGAGTTTTTCTCTCTGGAGACATTCAAACACCACCTGGATGCATTTCTGTGTCACCTCCTCCAGGTGACCCTGCCTGGGCAGGGCTTGGACTCTGTTTTCCAGATGTCTCTTCCAACCCCAGCTGTTCTGTGATTCTGTGATTTAGCTCAGCAGACAGAAGTCTTCTTGTACTTCCACTCTCAGTTGCAATGGTCTGTCAATCCAAAGGGTGAAAGCAGCTATTCTGCACAAAACGTCCCTGTGTAAATCAAAGGCATCTGGAAATTTCATTGCCGTTCTCTCAATTTAATAGCATAGATAGCACACAGACAAATTTTCCCCTCTAAGTTCATATATTCTATACCCCTGGTTCTTCTTCAGAATTAAAAGCATGGATGCATTTGATAAATGTGTGACCATTATTGAGTTTTCCTTTTCTCCAGATGACAGATAAGTCTAAGACTTATAACAGTACAAGATTCTTCAGGCTTGCAGTTTTGACATCATCAATCTTATTTCCAATGGGTGTGATCGTACCATACTTGAAATCCTGTTGCTTTTAAAACAGCAATATCTATTCCATATTGCATATGACCTTGAGGTGTTGCACGGATTGAAGGATGCTAAGGAGACTCCGTGTAGCTCTACTGAAAAAAAGGGGGAAGTATTTAGATATTTTGATGTATCATAAATTTCTCCTTCTTGTCCAGATTCGTATTTTCTATTGGGATGGTCAGCCCAAGATTTTTAATTTGGATGTCTCTCTGCTGAGCCTTATTCCCATTAATGGAAATTAATTTGAAAGTACACAGTAGATGGAGGGCATAACAGGAAGTTACAAATTTTGTCTTGGTTCCTAGCATATTAACTCTTTGCATTACTTTATTTTATTCTTTTTCCTTGTGTAATCTTTTAGTCCACAGTAATAAAATCTGCTAATTATATGTATTTGCTTTGGGATATGCAAAGGACTTAAAAAATCTTCACAGTTCATCAGAATCTGATCATTACCCATTAGCTGAAACTATTTCCTCGGAAACAGTATCTGGAAAATATCATGGTCTTCCAGAGGAATCTTCTTCCTGTTTACAAAGTGCAAATATTAAACTTCAAATTGGTCACTCTGTATATTGAACGTGCCCTGCCAACCTGCTGGAGGCACCATTTTTCAAGAAATGAGGTTGGTTATTAACCTTGGCTGTGATTCGGGGCGCTTTGGAGGATGAGAGGAAATATTGCTGCCCTTTACAGGAAATGAAGTCTAGTTGTAAACACAATTATGCATAGCACACATATATTACTTTTTCCACCCTCTTTATCAGGTTGTTACCTTGAATGGATGATGGTAACATCCTTCCATCTCATTAATGAGTTCTGCCCAGCTGTACCCCAAAATATTTTTTTGGGGAAGCAGTCATTGAACATAACTCCTCACCCTGTTTCATCTGCCAGCAATGTTGAGGTAATGCTGAACATCAGATAAAAAGCCCCAAAGAACACAAAATATTCACTCAGTCTGAAAGGAAAATTAGTTCTTAGTACTAAATTCCTAATTTCCTTGAGGGTTTCTTTGCCTTGCTGTGCTTATTTAGTTTTTCACAGCTGTTGCAGATGTATGGGAGGGAAGGGTTGTGCTATCTGCAGTTTTAGCTTGATGTGCATCTACTTCATTTCCTAAATGAAAAAGGAAAAACAAATTATGTTCCTCAGGTTCTCTTTGAGGCAAAATAAGTTGAAGTGAGACTCTCAACATCAGACTTTCTTTGCAGTTTTGGAAGCAATAGCATGACTTCTGACACAGAACCTGTTGGAAAAAGCAGGAAAAAGAATCTCTGCCCAGTAGCTGAAAAGAAAAGGACATAAATATTATCACTAAGGATAATGTATTCTCATTTAAATTTACCTTTCACTTTAGAGGTTTCAAGAAAAGGTAAGTAGATGTTTGGAACCAAGTAATTTTTCCCAGAAGATGAAATCACAAGTAGGACAGGGCTTTTGTCGATATTCACCAGCATCCTCTTCAACATGTTTATTTTTAGACTCAAGACAGGCAGTGCTGGATTTGGATAGAATGAAAAAGCAAAAAAAAATTTCTAAGAAGAAAGGATTGGGTTAATGAGGCATTTGTGTTCCTTCCTGTAGCTTGAAGAGATTAATGCTTTGCAGAGAGACAGAATAAGAATTGTTTCTCCTTGCGGTTGGGTAAACTTTCCCCACATTCTTGCTCTGCACTCAGTTGGAGGGAAGTTCTACTATTGACATTTCTTGAGTCCTGCCCTGTCCTGCGCCACAGAGCCAAAGCCTCCACAAGCATCCAGGGGAAGAGAAAAGTTAAGAGTGCATGGGAATTCATTTCCTTGGATGAACTTTTCCCACCATCCGAAGGCATCTCCCGCAGCACCGCGGCTGCCTTTGAAATTCCTCAGAGGACTTCAATAACCATTCCTTCAGAGAGCTGAACCTGTAGCAGCCTTTAGATGAGGGTTTTTCATGATTCACATCCTCAAAGAATTCCCCAGGCCATTTTTTCCCTGTCTAGATGGGAAACCAATGAGTTGGAAATTATGTGAGCACACCTAATTTTCAAACATTTCAGTCTTGTGCTTTTTACTGCTCCAGTAATAATTCGAAGAAATTCATCATCCTCTCTCCGATCAAGATTTCTGGGCACACTTCACAATCAAACTGCTCTAATCCTTCAAGCTAACCTTTCAAGTTATGTAGTAAAGTTGATTACATTTTGTGTCGCATCAAGAAAATTAATTCGGCCAAGATAAGAACCTCCTGAATCTTTTTTCATTGCTTTCCTGGACCCAGAGCTGAAATGTGGCGAGGGGAGGGGCTCCAAGGCTGAGCGATACACTTGTTAAAGTGTCTGCTTCTTGTCACACAAATCTTCCCTAATGGCAGTTCACTATTTCTTCCTGTTTACTGAGAAGGTAAAGCTAAAGCTGCACAATACTGAGGATGGCCAAGAGGGAAGTCTGAGTGGAATGCTTAAAATATTTAGGTGTGAAAAATAATTTGTATTTGAGAATGTATTTTAGAAAAATTATTATTATTCACCGAAAAAGTTGGATGGGGTGTCTCAACCAGCTGACACTGCATAACAAATTGTTGTTTTCTCATCACTCATTTTCCAGCTTTCCCCCATAATTGCCCCAAAAACCAAAAACAGGGAAGTCCAGAACCCATAAGTACTATTACGGTTTGAAGAAACTCCCTTTACTGAAAGAGGGAACAAAAGGGCACAAAGATTGGGGGGAAAAATTAACGCAGTAGGAAATAAAACAATGCGAGGACATTGAGATTTGTCTTTCAAACGCTCTGTGTGCGCATCCACGTTTTACAGCACAGAAGTGTGTGGCGCAATTAACTATTCATTGAACATCTAACTAAGTTACTGTGCATTCTGAATTCTCGTGCAAACACCAGCATTTATGTGCTCATCGCAGTTGCCAGCCTCGTTAAATCCATTTGTTTCAATAATTAACAACAGTAGAGGTTGGGGTCTCAACAACACTTTAACCTGGCAGGTAAAACAGGTAAATATTGAACAGCTACAGGGACCTTGCAATGAAATCATTAACTGGGAATTAAGGCACACAGTGGAGGAACAGTCATAGCTTAAAAAGCAAATTTCCCATAGCTTTCAAGTTCCCGTAAAATACAATATAAAATCATATTAATTTCTCCATAGTATTAAATAATGAAAAATTGAGAAGGGTTAGCTCTTTCCCAGCAAGACTGAGGATCAGAAATATTCACCAAAGCATAAACCTACTCAAATATTCTACACGACCAAATACATAAGCATGTACGTACCTTTACATAGGGATTAATTTTATCTATCAGTAATTTAGGGGTTTACTGTATATTTACCCCTCATTAACTCAGGAGTTCACAATAAACATGATTGGTTTTGACTGATTTTGTGCATATCTCTAGTTCTAAATACAATGGAAAAATGTCTATATTTAGTCTTTTCTCTTCAGAGTTATTTTTTTGTTGTGGAAAGAGAGTCCCAACAGTTTTATTTTGTTTAGAAGTTCCTCCTTCAGCTTCATGGTTATGAGATAAAATCACAGGCTCATAGACTCATTTGGGGTGGAAAAGCCCTCTAAGATCTCCAGAACTGCTGTTATCCCTTTTCTGAATCACTGATGTTGAACAAGCCAGATTCAGGAATAAAAGGAACTGAGCAGTTTGCCACAAAACTCCTTGGGAAATTTGGGCAACTAGATGAACTATTACCACACAGTTATTGACAATTTTTGTTAACACTTTGTTTGAAGGAGTCAGCTGCATATTCAGCTGCTATAAATACCTATTTATAGTTTAAAACATATGTGTTCTGCATATTATTAAAACTCTAAAAATAAAATTAAAAGTCTAACACAATTTAACATCTAAGACATGGTCTTTTACAAAAATAGAAAAAAAGTCTATTCCCTTTTAAAAGGCATAATTTCTTACATATAGTAACAATTGCAGACACTGCTCACTGGATTATACATAATCCACCAATCATCTACAAAAATTGCTACTGAAATTTGTGCCACCTAGGTTATATCTCTAAGTTGATATCTCCTGTAAATACATCCTTGTCAAACAGAGAACATCAATAAGGTTAGAAGAAAATTGCTTCCAGCTGTCATTCAGTAAAAAGTTACAACCAAAAAAAAAAAGAAAAAGAACCCAGTTTAAGTTAAAAAAAAAAAAAAAGGATGAGTAAAAAAGCCAATAAAGCTCACTTATACCCTCCCAGTTCCCTTCATACAGAATGCAGCAGAATATTTTGAGTTACTAGTTTAAATCAATTAATCTTGTTGTATATCATGTTTTGCACCCTTTAATGGAATGATTGACTGCTATCCATAGACCAATCTCACAGAACAAAACAAAACAAAAATTAAAATTTTCTTGGTTTTCTATTGGTCTTTGGTATTTGAGGAACTGGATGACGACAGACCAGACTGCTCCAGAAAGAAAATAGTGTCATACTTACTGAGTCTGTAATGGATACTCTGAAATCCGACATGAGATTGCAATTTGATTTTCCCAGTTCAGCTAAAATATATGAAATTCCAAAATATTAACACACAGACTGTCTATGAAACACTGGACATTAGCATATTAGGCGGTTATTTTTTGTTTTGCAGTCTTATTTTTTAATAGCTAAAAAAATTGTGCTGGATGGAGGACCACAAAGAGTGAAAGGAGAAACGGGTTTTAGGAGGCATAACCTTGAAAAATTAAATAACTCTTCACCAAGTTTGAATAGTAACCACTATTAGATTATTTCAAGTCAGACTAAATAATAAATAAGTGACGAAAAATTCATGATACTGTAGCAGGTGCTTTTTGGTGCTTAATCTGATGGAAAAGCTTTTATCACAAACCATGTGATTTTAGCTTTCAACATTTTTCATTTAGACAGGAAAACTTTCAGCTTCTGTAAATATGTATATACTTAATATATTTTCTTTTAAGGTCTGCCGTTAACATTTTCAGCACTAATATATGGCTTCATAGAAGTGTAAAGATAGAAAAATATTTGATGGAAATGGATTTACATTCCTTTGGGGTTTGCTTTTCAAAGCATTTTCATCATTTAAAAGAAATATCTGTGCTTCATGGGTCAACACAAATCTTACTTGATAGAAATAATAGGTTCTTATATTCCAAAATATTTCACACATGTCTCCAAGAATTTGAGTAAAGAAATTCTGCTGGGGAGCAGAATTTTGCGGAGGTTCCAGGATTTTGTTTCTCCCAAAATTTGTGCCCAAGCTACCAGAAAATATTTCCTTACTGGATAGCTTAACCTTTTACAGTTAAGGACTGCATTGAATCTCTTCCAAGCACAAAATCTTTTTATATTTCATTGCAAAGTGAAAATTCAATTTAAGAGTTATCTTTAACCTTTGATGCTGAATATTCTGGAGCCAAAGAAATTTAGAGCATTTGTAAAACCAAATTTATTCCCATAAATGTTTACAGAGGAATAAGTAATCTCATTACTGCATTGTATTGCATTGACACAGGAAGGAGGAGCAGGGCAAACTTCAGACCTACATGTTACCTGAGAGAAAAAAAGAAGCCAAACTCTTTTGTGCCTGCTGATTATGGGTAGGTAATGACTTTATTGTGTTTTCATGAATTATCTATGTATTTTCAATTTGGAGCTTCAGCTTCTTTTTGATCCGACCTCCCTGTGTTGTCCTTGCTGAGACTAAACAGGTGACCACAATGGGAGTCACAGGCATACAAATCTTTAGGTTTTTCCTCATTTCCAGAGGTGAACAGAGGCATTCAGAGAACAGAACTCATGAGGAATGCGGCCAATATCTGGGGGGGTGGAGGAGGTGGGAAAAGGTATTGAGCTTTTTAAGGAATTAGGTAAAAAGAGGGATAACATTCTTAATTTTGTTACATTTAGCCATGGAAGTCAAGGCTAGAATCACCTGCATAGAGAGAGAGTTCAGTCCACAGCTTCAGATGCTGTCATCCTGTGATTATCTGCTTATTTCATGAAGTAAAATGTTCTGGGCATATATTAGATTTTGACTTTTTAAGGTGTAGAAAATATCCCACTCTGATTAAAGGCAATCTAGTTGTCTTTCATAGGTGAACAATCAGGTGTTTACTGCTTTAATACCCACAGCAGATTTTTTTTAAATTTACTTTAATAGAAGAGCACTTTGAATCTTAAATTCTTTCCTGATCTGCTGTAAACAACCTAATGCTTAACATTTTAGAAAAGAGGCAGACCACTCAAGTAAATACCTTTAAAAAGAAAGATCTATGGTGTTAATAGTAGGGACCCACTTGGAGAGGAAATCTTACATAATGTAATCAACCTATGATTATATTAATGAACTACAGCTCAAGGACACTCTTGCCAAATGTATAGTCCCAAACATGAATAATTGGATTAAAAGTGCAGCTATAAAAAACCCACACTTCAAAAATGAGTTTATTACTTTATTGTTAAATTACTTTGTTGTTAAAGATTGTAAGCAATATTTCAATTTTACTTTTTTTAAAAGTAGCACTGTGGATTTGGAGTCAGTCTTTGAATGTAACACAGCCATTATCAGTCCAGATTGAGCGGAGGGGCAAAGAAAGAATTCCAGGTGGGAAATTAAATGCCATCAAAGTAGCAAAACTGTTAGATCCACACATTTGCAAGTTTTAGGTGATAATTTTCTTTCTGCACAGAGAAATTCCACTGAATAAAATAGTAAAAACTGTTTTAAAGTTGTGTGGAGCAGTGGATTTTCAAGCCTAGCATAACAAAACTAAAGGCAGGAGAAAGAATATAATTCTCATTGGAGAGCTCACTCTCTGTGTCACTGCAGTAACTCAGCACACTCTACAAAACTCTCTGGACACAGCTCACAAAATTACATTAGAAGAGCAGGTTAAATAGGCTAGGAGTTTAATTTACATAATGCTTGACATTCAGAAAGCTCCTCCAATTAGTCCATCACTTAAGACTCCTCGCATTGTGAAATGGCTTCCTATAAAATTAGGAGTCTTAGTTGTCAAGTATTTAGCAAAGTAGAATTCAATTAAAAAATAATGAAACCACATTATCATATTAAATGAAATATGACAAGCATTTTTGCCAACGTTGCAAATTTTCATTCTTTAGAATTCGCTAGTGTGTGACTAAGATTTTTTTTTTCCCTAATCCAGGCAACATTTTAGTAATTTACACCGTCTAATGGGAGATGTTCTGCCCACCGCCTGATCAGCCTTAAAACTTCATTTCTTGATGGGAAATTATGGTGTGGAGAGCCAGCACAAAAGCCTCTCATGGCTGCAGCTCTCAATGCCACCAAAAAATTTGGAATTTCTGGTGGGAAAGAGTCTCTTTTCCATTCTGCTGCCAGAATGGCACCTCAGGCCCAGGTGCCAGTGCATCAAAACCACAGTTTGGGAGCTGGGAGGTTTCGTGCTGGGAATGGGACCAGCTCTTACACATCTTCAGCCTCTATTTCTGCCCCTCTCTCCCTAATTCTGCATTGCCTCCTGTTTAGGATGTCCAAATAATTTGCCTGCATTAGATAGATATTTATGACTCTTACACAAATTGACTATTTTTTTTTTAAAGTATATTGATGTCCTTCAAGTACACTAATTTTCAACAGAATAATAGAACCTATCTCTGCAGACATTTTAATTAGAAATTCAAATTGCCTGCTTTTTTCTGCGGGATTTTCCTCTACCATGAAAAAAACTGTTGTTGATGATCCTCTGTATTTTAAATAGTCTGTCACATGACCATGTTAAATACGCAAATAATTGCAGCAACAGAACATTCTGGGTTCTGCAGGCATGAAATTAAGATTTTTGTCTCAGAAGGTTTTATCAGAACAATATTTAGAACATTGAAATAATTTATTTTTCTGCCTTGTTGCACACAACATTTTAAAGCCCATGAAGCACAGATGTAGGTCTGTGTATGAATTGCAAATGACCTTTTAAGACTTTAAGCTGCAGCTTATCAATGGTGCACCTGCTGAAACATCTCTGCAAACTTTATTAATTTTGTGCAAGTTTCATCCACTTTTCTTTAACTATTTGGTTTTTTTCTTTAAAATAGCAGACCTAAAAATCTGTACATTTTACAATGTTTCTTCTGTTCGAAGAAAAAACTCATTAGAAAAAACAAATGGTGGCTTTATTGATCTCTTTTCAATATAATTTTTTTTATTAAAAAATAGTCGCTGTCAAAATAAATGGTGCAGGAATAAAGTTTAGTTAGTACCTGTATAGGGACATTTGCGGAGAGGAAAATGTTACAACCCTCATTCCAGATTCACTAGAGCTAGAAAAGCCAAACAACATAATCCTGAAGGGTTAATTCTGCTTTCATACAAGCACTGCTGATACAGAACTGACCCTCTGTCTTGCTCTCGGTGATTTGGGCTTGTGTCAGAGTTGAGAATTTTAATTTTTTTTTAAATTTATTCTTAGGATGCCAATGGATTTGCTTTACCTGTGGTCACTCGTCCAGATAAATAAGGAAATAAATACATTCTGTGTGAGGTGGAAAAAAGGCAGGAAAAAGTTGGGAGCAGGAAAAAGTTGGGGGCAGGATGTTGTGCCTTGAGGGTTTTGAGTGGCTGAGGCAATATGGCCTTTGTGTCTCTCACTCAGGAGTTAAAATTGCACTAAATACACAGCCTAGCTCTTTCTGTCCACTCTTAATTAAAACATTGCCTAATTTCTCTTTCTTCTCTGTATTTTTAAATAAGTCGCTCCCAACAAAAGGTATTTCTTATCAAAAGCAATCTGTCAAAATTTATAGTGGGCTCCATTTAAAGGATGTCACAGACCATAATGAGTGGGATGAAAAGAAAAAAAGAAAAAAGAAAAAAGAAAAAAAAAGAAAAAAAGAAAAAAGAAAAAAGAAAAGAAAAGAAAAGAAAAGAAAAGAAAAGAAAAGAAAAGAAAAGAAAAGAAAAGAAAAGAGAAGAAAAGAAGGAAAAGAAAAGAAAAAAAAGGTTCGGGAAGGTTCGGGAAGGGAAGGTTCGGGAAGGTTTGGGAAGGTTTGGGAAGGGAAGGTNGGGAAACGCGGGGACCGGCCGTGCAGCATCCGCATCATGTCAGCGCTTTGTGGGAGGGCGGGAGGCTTAAGTCCGTTTGTCTTAATACGAGTGAAAAGAAACGGGAGAGGAGCCCTCCTGTAATGCAGCACGGCTCGGAGTTTGTATTTGGTTCTTATTTCATGCCTCCACTGTAGCAAAAGGATCAGAGCTTTTGATCCGCACTTTTCCCGTTCCCTTCATTATGAGGTTTGGAGGCAAAAGGCTGCTCAATTAAGGATACCTGATTTTTGTTGGAATAAAAAGTATGAGATATTATAGCATGGTCTGTTCGCCTCCTATTGAGCAGGATTTTTGAATATATGTGTGGTGCCTTGTATTGCTATAACAAAAGGGATGGGGGTGGGGGAAAGGAAGGGAATGGAAGGGAAGGGAAGGGAATTGTGTTTCCTCTCCAGTTTCTGAAAATCGTTGTTAGCAGCAGTAGCAAGAAGCAATCAAGGATCTTGAAAGCACAGTGTGGATAATCTGCATATAATCTGCATACTGATGAGATTATTTTGGTTGGAATTGATCCCACAATGTAGGAGAAAGTGTATTTTATCCCTCCAAACATTCTGCAGCAGGTACTCAAGACTTAATGAACTTCCCTGCTTACTCTGCGTAGTAAATGATGTGACAATCATGTCACAGCTCTTCAGATCAGATTGCACGAAGCACCATCTTTTTGCCAGGAAGATACGAAACCAAAATGTGCGTGGAATAGAAAATAAATCACTCATTCATTGAGGAGCCAAACAATTTAGCAGGGGAGACAAAAGAGAAATTGAGTTCAAATTTCTATATCTGTAATCCATTCCATGAGACCCTTTCTCTGCCAAATAAAAATATTAGAATTCAAATCACCACTGGTACAAATAAAGCTGTGACCTGTAATCATTTTATGCGAGGCAGGAAGAAGCTAAGGTGGTAATATCCCAGGATTTTTGCCAATAAAGTATCATATTATAGTTAAATTGACTACACTAGGAGCCTGAATATCAAGTAGCTCACCAAAACATAACTTTTCCTAGAGTTTTTTATACTTCCAAAAGACAGAATTAATGCCTTTATGATAATTCCACCTGTGCAACATATTTAAGTAGAGTGAATTCATCATCTTTTGCCGTATTTGTGGGAAATTACATAAGGTGGTTCACAAGATGACACAAAGCCAGAAAAGGTACTTCAGATTTTTGACTCCAGAAGGAGCACTGGGGACTGAGGTGCTGCATGGCCAATAAACACAGGAGGTAATGACTGCAATAAATATGGCCACATGTTGAATAATTAATATTAGTAAGTTTTACAGGGACTTCCCTCCCTGCTTTTTCCTGATACACAGCTAGTGCTGTTGTCCTTCGGCTGTGTAGAAAAAGCAATGTAAAAGCGTAAAAATGATATTTAAAAAAAAATTAAATAAACACAGCACTCATGCTTTTAAGAATTTTTTGTTAACATTTAATAAAACAATAGTGAAAAAATTTCTCATCCGTTAATATTTTCCTTAAAGAATAGTTTTCCAGCTTATTGCTGCTTAAAGAATTCTTATTTTCTTTTTGGCATTGAATAGAAATTTTTTTGCTTCTATCATGAACTCTACACAACAACCATTTTCATTTGCCTTGTATTCTGAATCAACAATTCTTTGTTCTCATTTGAACTGAAGTCAAACTCTTCTGTCTTGTACCCCTTGGCACATTTCCCCTGTGTTTTCTAATTCCCTGTCTTCAGGGCTCTTTCTTTCGTGGTATTTGGCATTCAGTTTTAATATACATGTAAAATTTGGGTTGGCTTGAGTATGATTTACTTGATTTCAGAACTGAAAAATAAGAGTTATGAAGAGGGAGAAAATGGAACTCATTTTAAGGCCATAGAAATTTTTAAAAAATAAGCTTTTTTGGTGAATTCTCATGTTTTAGTGAGTCAAAGAAATTTGGACACTCTCTTGGGAGTGTAGCCATCAGGTATTGCAGTCAACCCTATTTTTCTATACAAGAATTGGAAAAAGAGGGGGAAAGCTCTCCAAAGGAAAACTAATAGGATGAAAAAATTAAAATGAGATGAGAAGAGCAGGGAAGAAGAGGATATTGTGCATTGGGCAGTACTTCAGATAGTCAAGGACACAATTTCAAGTAGGCCAATGGCCTTGGAATTATCCTTTATGAGCAATTAACAATGAGCACTTTATTTCTTTATGGTAGTCTGGTTTATATTATGCAAGATTCATTATAGCAAGGACTTGAAAACTAAATTTTAATTGAAATCTGGTAACAGCATTAGAAATGTGAAGAAAAAAAAGGTCATATACTCATACATATAAAAATAAAGCTACTCATAATCTTCAAAATGTACATTAAAACAAATTGTGTTCTCAAAATCGGTAATGTGGACCTTTCCCTTTTGGGGATAAATTTCTTTTTAATGATTGTTCTTGTATTAAGCACAGCAATTTGTTGTGACATTCTTAATGAATTCTAAACTGAAAATATCTCTCAAAAAAAGGATAGAATAAAAATTAGAATCTGGATGTGAGAAAAACTTAATTTTCATTACACTAATGCATCATTTGTGCATTATTAAGAGAAATGGAAGATCTCTCTTGGGTTATATATTTCTCATTTTATTGAAAGTCCTCGAATATTGAATATTTCAGTCAGGTTTCTTTTAAAAACAAGCCACACCTGCTAAAACTTTAGAAACCAGATGAAACTGTACACATTTTCCCTGTATGTTTATACAAATCCTAATAGGATAATAGCTCATTTCAATTTTGAACACCAGTTCTGTTCAAGTTTCGTAAGACATTGTACAAACTCTGTAAGCCTCGAAACATAACCATCGGAAAGATTTTTAGGGAACAGAGTGCTTGCATAAAATGGCCACTAAATTTGCACATGAAATAATTATATAAATAAAAATATTATATAAAAATAAATAAAAAATCAGGACAGGGTTAAAAATACTGTAGCATCTCGCTTGCACATAATTACAGCAAAATGAATTGAAAAATTAAAACCAATGATCACATGACTTGTTATTCATAGTCTGTTAATTCATCCTGGTATTTCTGTTTGCCTCTGGTGATTCCAGCATATCTGCTGCACCCGTGTGGCTTTGTCATTGAGAGCATTATTTTAGGGCAGTTTGTACCTTTTCCCTCCTCCACATCTTTGTCCCAGACGCCCACAAAACTACACTTCTGTATGAAAAAGAATCTTCCTGCTAATGCACAAATAAAAGTATTGGTCTTTAAGGTAAGTTTTCTTTGGGAATCTAAAGAATATGGCCTGTGTATTGTATCTGTTTACGGTGATACTGTCTCCCTGAAATGGCAAATTGGAAAAGTGATGACAACTGATACGGTTCTGTTTGATCTTCTGTCCTGTAGTTATTATGCAAATTACTGGAATGTACTTTTGTTGTGTCTTTTCTTATGTTCTCTCTAAAACAAATCAGCCATGTCTTCTCAATCTCTCTTCAGAGGAGAGTTTAGTGTGTTAAGTCATTCTGGTCATCTTTCCCTGGATGGCTCACACTCTTTTGTTGTATATTTTCAGACCTGGAATACACAAATTAATATCCCAGATGCTGGAAAGTCACTGATTTATAACGTGTCACTCAATTTTCTGCTGTTTTCCCCATGCTGTTCCTTACGTGCCATTAGATTTTGCTAATTTCCTTTTGCTGTTGCTGTGCATTGCCCAGGGAACGGTGCCAACCCAGGAACTTTGGATACTTCCTCTCACAACACCGTGTTCACCTTATTGTTTCTTCTTCTATGACATTCCATGAGGGAATATTTCACCTCTTCACAGTGATTGTGGTTGGTTTGGCCTTTCCTGTCTCCAGAACAATACAGAGTAAAGAACATATTTTTGTACAATTATTTGCTAAAACTAGTGCCTCTTTACATAGTTATTCTTTCTTTATACACAGATAAATAACAAAGCAACACCTTCAGTTTTTTGTTTTCTTCTGAACTCTTATTTTAGTGGATGTGCGTTACATTTTGTTTTGTGTCCCATTGGGCTTAGAGGGCCTAATAACTACAAACTATACTTTGTCCAAAAAAATTGTACTTTCAAAATGACGTATCCTAGAAGTTTATTTTCCATTTGGATGCCTGGCATAAACCTTTCACAGAGCAGTCAAAAAGGAAAAGCTGCAGAGCTTTCTCACCACTTGTCAAAGGCCTTTAAATATTAACTCATGACTGATTACATGGACTTCAAAAATAAAAAAGAATTGATCTTTAGCTCATGTCCTTTAGCAGAGAAGTCCATCTGGGCCATGCATGTCAATCAGGACATTTTAATGATTGCTCTGTTATGAAACAACCAGATGAGATTGTCCCCTCCATTTCAGCATGCAAGGCAGAGAATGAGGCAGAGGCAATTCCTTCCCACTCTAAAATGAAGTCTGGAAATAGAGTGAGTTGTCTGCAATTCACTTAAGAAATATTACCCTATTAAGGATAATGGCAAAACTTAGGTGTCGTGATTTTGCAAGAAACTTCCTTTATGAAAGCTGCACTGATGTAAATTTGAAAGAAAGGGGAAAAAAACCAACCCAACAGAAAAACTCCAATCCTTGTTTCTGGACTGGCACGTTTCCAAATAGTAGCTTATTTTATATAGAAACAGCTGTGCAAACCTCAGATTTTCTTTCTTCTTTT
>VZRL01000415.1:0-10178 GCA_013397895.1 Origma solitaria | reverse complement strand
ATAAATAAATCTTGACAAGGCTTTCCTATAAATATCTATAATAAAGAAATGTATAAATAAATCCATAAATAAATCTTGACAAGGCTTTCCTATAAATATCTATAATAAAGAAATGTATAAATAAATCCATAAATAAATCTTGACAAGCTCTCCTATTTCCTCCTCCGCGCCCTCCCGCAGCTGCTGGAGCCCGCGGAGCCGCAGCTCACGGACCCCCGCAGGACGTGGATCTCCTTCGTGCACCGCCCCGACGACAGCAGCTCCTCCAGGAGGAGGTGCAGAGGGAAGGACAAGAAATTGGTGAGGTTTGCACTCTGTGGATTCCCCTCCTCGGGGAATTCTGGCTTTTTTTTTTCCTGTGCTGAATTCCCATTTTTTTGTGGTTCGTTTCTCTGGTTTTGGGGAAGTTGGAGCGCTTGGGATTTGGGAGATGAAGTGGGAGAATTTCCCCGATTGAACAAACTCCAGTGGTTTTTTGGGTTATTTTGATAAATTGGGAGGATTTCCCCGATTGAACAAACTCCAGTGTTTTTTTTGGGTTATTTTGATAAATTGGGAGAATTTCCCTGATTGAACCAGCTCTGGCTTTTTTGGGTTATTTTGATAAAGTGTGAGGATTTCCCTGATTGAACAAACTCCATCCTTTTTTGGGTTATTTTGATAAATTGGGAGAATTTCCCCGATTGAACAAACTCCGGTGTTTTTTGGGTTATTTTGATAAAGTGTGAGGATTTCCCTGATTGAACAAACTCCATCCTTTTTTGGGTTATTTTGATAAATTGGGAGGATTTCCCTGTTTGAACAAACTCCGGTGTTTTTTGGGTTATTTTGATAAAGTGGGAGGATTTCCCTAATTGAACCAGCTCCGGCCTTTTTTTGGCTTATTTTCCCACTCAGTAGAAATAAAATCCACTTTTTTTTCTCCTCCCACGAGATAAAGTCTGAGCATCCCAAAGGATAAATTAATCAAGGTGTGGACAAGTGGTTTATATCAAATTAATGAGCTGAGTGACACTCCATTCCATGCGACAGTCCCCAGTGCTTTCCATCATTTCCCTCCATGGAGATCCTTGAGGAATCAGCAATTCTCTGGGAATTCCTCACCTTGCTGATGTCCCGGGAGGATTTTGGCTCTGTTCCTGCCATTCCCTGCTCCTAATTCTGAATTTTTTCTTTGTTTTTCCCTCAGCGTGGCCTGGTTGGGCCTCCGGGGCCTCCTGGGCCTCAGGGCCCTCCCGGAGCCCCCGGGGCCGAAATCACCAGGGAGGCTCTGCTGCAGGAGTTCAAGGAGATTCTGAAAGGTAAAAGATTTTAAAATTATCTTAGAGGTGAAGGATATTAAAGGTGGTGAGAGCTTTGGGGTGTTTTTTTGCTGAAGAACCACGAGAAATGGCTTCACCTTCGAGCATTCCTCTGGCAACCAAAAATGTTCCCTCAGGGCTGAAATCACCAGGGAAGTTTTCCTGGAGGAATTAAAGGGGATTTTAAAAGGTAAAAGATTTTAAAAGGATCTTAAAGGTGAAGGATATTAAAGGTTGTAAGGACTTTGGGGTGTTTTTTTGGTGAAGCACCACAACAAATCGAGGATTTGCTTCACCTTCGAGCCTTCCCCTGGCAACCAAAAATGTTCCCTCAGAGCTGAAATCACCAGGGAAGTTCTCCTGCAGGAGTTCAAGGAGATTTTAAAAGGTAAAAGACTTTAAAAGGATCTTAAAGGCGAAGGATGTTAAAGGCTGTGAGAGCTTCGGGGTTTTTTTGAGGTTTTTTAAGGGATTTTTTTTGGTGAAGCATCACAAAAAATCCAGAACTGCCTTCACCTTCAAGCCTTCCCTGCCAACCAAAAATGCTCTCTCAGGGCTGAAATCACCAGGGACGTTCTCCTGGAGNCAGGAGTTCAAGGAGATTCTGAAAGGTAAAAGATTTTAAAATTATCTTAGAGGTGAAGGATATTAAAGGTGGTGAGAGCTTTGGGGTGTTTTTTTGCTGAAGAACCACGAGAAATGGCTTCACCTTCGAGCATTCCTCTGGCAACCAAAAATGTTCCCTCAGGGCTGAAATCACCAGAGAAGTTCTCCTGCAGGAGTTCAAGGAGATTTTAAAAGGCAAAAGATTTTGAGGTTTTTTTGAGGGATTTTGTTTGTTGAAGCACCACAACAAATCCAGAACTGCCTTCCCCTTCGAGCATTCCCCTGGGAGCCAAAAATGTTCCCTCAGGGCTGAATCACCAGGGAAGTTCTGCAGGAGTTCAAGGAGATTTTAAAAGGTAAAAGACTTTAAAAGGATCTTAAAGGCGAAGGATGTTAAAGGCTGTGAGAGCTTCGGGGTTTTTTTGAGGTTTTTTAAGGGATTTTTTTTGGTGAAGCATCACAAAAAATCCAGAACTGCCTTCACCTTCAAGCCTTCCCTGCCAACCAAAAATGCTCTCTCAGGGCTGAAATCACCAGGGACGTTCTCCTGGAGGAATTCAAGGAGATTTTAAAAGGTAAAAGATTTTAAGAGGATATTAAAGGCTGTAAGTGCTTTGAGGGATTTTTTTTATGGTGTAGCACCACGACAAATCCAGAACCGGCTTCACCTTCGAGCCTTCCCCTGGCAACTGAAAACATTCCCTCAGGGCTGAAATCACCAGAGAAGTTCTCCTGCAGGAGTTCAAGGAGATTTTAAAAGGCAAAAGATTTTGAGGTTTTTTTGAGGGATTTTTTTTGGTGAAGCACCACAACAAATCCAGAACTGCCTTCCCCTTCGAGCAACCAAGAATATTCCCTCAGCACTGCTGGGCTCAAACTGAAGACTCAAGCCCATGACTCCAATCCACAATTAACAATTTCATGGGCCAGGCACTAAAATTCAGCTTTTATTCCTCCCCCAGAGGCCCTGGAGCGCCGTGCGGCGCTGACAGCCGTGCCCCCCAGCCCGCGGTCCCCTCTGCTGTCCCTGGGGGACGCGGCTGTCCCCCCGCGCCTGGACGAGGCCTTCCACTGCCGCCTCAAGGGACACGTCGTGGTGGACAAGAGGACCCTGGTGGAGCTGCAGAATTTCCAGTCGGTGAGGAGGATTCGGCTCGGGGCCCCGCGGGGTTCCCTCGGGGTCGGGTTTGTCCCAAAACTCCTCCCGGCCCCAAAGGAATAAATCCAAAAATAATAAATAATAAATCCCAAAAAAATGGCCAAAGGAGGGGCATGGGGATGGGGAAGGTCTGGAGGAGGTGAGGGATTTTTGGGGAGAATTTTTGGGGTCTGCAGCTCTGATTTTTTCCTCTCGGGACGGGGACAGGGCACGGGGAGGGACTGGAGCTGATCCCAGGGAGGTTTAGGGTGGGTTAGGGAAAGATTCTTCCCCCCGAGGTGGGCACCATGGAAGTGAGATTTACTTGGGAATTTTTAAGGAATTCCCCTTGGAAAACCCTAAAATTCTCACCAGGAATTGAAGACATCACCTTCAGGCCATGGAAGTGGGATCTCCCTGGGAATTTTACCTGGGAATTTTTAGGGATTCCCCCTTGAGAAAGCTTTTCCCAGCAGGAATTGAAGGCACTGACATGGAACTTGGGGCTGATTTCTGGAATAATAGCAATTTCCTAAAAATAAATCCCTGTGGATTTTGGGGCTGATTTCTGAAATAACAGCGATTTCCTCAGGAATAAATCCCTGTGGATTTCGGGGCTGATTTCTGAAATAACAGCGATTTCCTCGGGAATAAATCCCTGTGGATTTTTGGGGCTGATTTCTGAAATAACAGCGATTTCCTAAGAATAAATCCTTGTGGATTTTTGGGCTGATTTCTGGAATAACAGCGATTTCCTAAGAATAAATCCCTGTGGAATTTGGGGTTGATTTCTGAAATATCAGTGATTTCCTCGGGAATAAATCCGTGTGGATATTTGGGTGAGGGCCCTGGGAGGCAGCAGCAGCTCTGGCATGGATCTCATGGAATATTTTGCCTCACCCTGAACTGGGAGCGGGAGGAGAAAAACAAGGCAAGGAGGGCGTGGAGGGACAGGAATGTTTGATCCGTTGGGGTTTGCTGGAATTGCTTTGGGATTGTGGTGCAAAAAAAAAATAAAATAAAAAGGATGAAGGAACCGGGCAGGGCGTGGAGCTGAGGGAAATCCTGACTGGAATTTCCCAAAATCGTGGTGGGATAAGGACAGGATCCTGCTCCTGCCGTGATTTTTGGGGGGGAGTGTGCATGAGAAAATAGGAATTATCCTCAAATTATAAATCCCAAGAAAGTTGACTCATGAGAAATCCCTCTGCTGTTCCACGTGGATTTAGAACCCTGGAGGCACAAAATCCTTCTGGCTGGAAAAGTTATGGATTGGGGCCTGGGTTTTGGGATCCAGCAGTGTGTGGTTTGGGGTTTTTCTTTGGGGTTTTTTGGGGGCTTTGTGGTTTTCTTTTTAGTGGGTTTGGGATTGGCTGGGGATTAACTTTGGGATTGTCTCGGGCTAAACTTTGGGATTGTTTTGGGATTAATTTTGAGATTGGCTGGGGATTAATTTTGGGATTGGTTTGGGCTAAACTTTGGGATTGGTTTGGGCTAAACTTTGCAATTGTCTCGGGACAAACTTTGGGATTGTTTTGGGATTAACTTTGGGATTGGCCTGGGCTAAACTTTGGGATTGTTTTGGGATAAACTTTGGGATTGGCTCGGGGATTAATTTTGGGATTGGCTCGGGCTAAACTTTGGGATTGGCTCGGGACAAATTTTGGGATTGGCTCCCCCCCCCCCCCGGGATTGGCTGGGGATAAATTTTGGGACTCGCTGGGGACAAACTCTGGGATTGGCTGGGGATTACCTTTGGGACTGGCTGGGATCCCTGAGCTCAGGCCGCTCTGTCCCCGCAGCCCCCGGGCAGGGGCGCGTTCCTGCGCGGCGCGGGGCTGGACCTGGCCTCGGGGAGGTTCACGGCGCCCGTGGGAGGCATCTACCAATTCTCGGCCAACGTCCACCTCGGTGAGTGCTGCCATCCTCCTGGAGAACAGGGAAACATTCCCTCCTGACAGAAAATTCCCTCCTGAAAAAAAGTCCCTCCTGAATCCTTTTTAAAACTGATATTCCAGAGGTTTTCCCACTGATGGGCAGAGCTGGATGCACCTCAGTGGATTCCCTTTTCAAATCCAAGATCCCAGAGGTTTTTCCAGTGCCATGGATGGCCAGAGCTGGATCCACCTCGGTGCATTCCCTTTCTAAATTCCCTTTTTAAATCCAAGATCCCAAAGGTTTTCCCATGGGTGGCCAGAGCTGGATCCATCTCAGTGTATTCCTTTTTTAAATTCCCTTTTAAAATCTGAGATCCCAAAGGTGTTCCTGTGGGTGGCCACAGCTGGATCCACCTTGGAGCATTCCCTTTTAAAATTCCCTTTTAAAATCCATTATCCCAAAGGTTTTCCCATGGGTGGCCAGAGCTGGATCCATCTCAATGCATTCCTTTTCTAAATTCCCTTTTTAAATTCGAGATTCCAAGGGTTTTCCCACGGGTGGCCAGAGCTGGATCCACCTTGGTGCATTCCCTTTTTAAATTCCCTTTTTAAACCCATTATCCCAAAGGTGTTCCCATGCTTGGTCAGAGCTGGATCCACCTCGGTGCATTCCCTTTCTAAATTCCCTTTTTAAATTCGAGATCCCAAGGGTTTTCCCATGGATGGGCAGAGCTGGAACCATCTCAGTGTATTCCTTTTTTAAATTCCCTTTTAAAATCTGAGATCCCAAAGGTGTTCCTGTGGGTGGCCACAGCTGGATCCACCTCGGTGCATTCCCTTTTTAAATCTGAGATCCCAAAGGTCTTCCTGTGGATGGCCAGAGCTGGATCAATCTCAGGGTATTCCCTTTTTAAATTTCCTTTTAAAATCCATTATCTCAAAGGTGTTCCCGTGGGTGGCCAGAGCTGGATCCACCTTGGTGCATTCCCTTTTTAAATTCCCTTTTTAAACCCATTATCCCAAAGGTTTTCCCGTGGATCCACCTCGGAGCTGTTCTTCGTCCCCCTCACACCTCGGGGCTCTCCGGGTGCCTCCTGCAGCCCCAAACCCTCACCCCAAACCCAGCACAGCCCGAACCCCAGAATTCCCAGGAGTGTGCCATTTTTCCCCATTTTTCCCCGTTTTTCCCCGTTTCTCCCCAGACCACAGCGAGCTGAAGAGCCGGGCGCAGCTGCGGGCGCGGGACAGCGTGCGGGTGCTGATCTGCATCGAGTCGCTGTGCCACCGCTACACGTGAGCCCCCGCAGCCACCGCCCCTCATCTCCTCGGATTTGCCACATTTTCTGATATTTCCTGATTTTTCTGATTTTTCCCTCCTCAGCTCGCTGGAGGTGATCGCTGGGCTGGAGAGCAACAGCAAAATCTTCACCATTTCTGTGCAGGGATTGCTGCAGCTGCAGGTGAGGCTCTGGAATGAACTCCTGCCCCAAATGGCCTGCCCCAAATTCCTTCCCCAGCTGGGAATTCCTGCCCCAAAAGTCCTGGAATGGGCAATTCCTGCCCCAAATTCCTTCCCCAACTGGGAATTCCTGCCCCAAAAGTCCTGGAATGGGCAATTCCTGCCCCAAATTCCTTCCCCAACTGGGAATTCCTGCCCCAAAAGTCCTGCAGGGACAGGCAAAGGGAATTGGGAGGGAAAACCTCATTCTGGATTTAGGGCACAGGCAGAAGCTTCCCTCTGAGAAATAGTCAAAATTCAATATTTATTAAATATTTATTTGTGTACAAATATTTATTACACGTAAATGTAAATTTTCAAGATATATTTATATATAAATGTATTTTTTAACAATATGTCTTCTATTCTATTCTATTATTATATTTATTAAATATTTCTATATATAAATGTGTCTTGAATATATATTTGAATATTAAAAATACACCTATATATATGAAAATTATTATATTTAAATAGATAATAGAACACAATATCATCTAATACAATATGATATATTACATTATATATAATATATATTACATATAATATTCTGTAATATATATTATGTAATAAAATCTATTATATTATAATATTAATTAATTATATAGAAATATATCTATTTCTATTAAATTTTGAATAGAACTATTTCCCCAAATAGGGAAAATATTCACCCCAAAAGGTGCCAGGGCAGGATCTGGTCAATAATAAACCCCAAAATGACCCCAGACTCCTTCACAATTCCCACCCCGGGGTGGGGCAGGAGTGAGATGGGATTTTTTCCCATGTTTTTTGCCCAAAATGTGACAGAATTCCCGTTTTTCCGCAGGCGGGGCAGTACACCTCCATCTTCGTGGACAACGGCGCCGGCGCTGCGGTCACGGTGCAGAACGGCTCGGATTTCATGGGAATGCTGCTGGGGACGTAGCGGGGCCGAGGAGCTGAAATCCCACTGAGGGACCCCGAAAGGGCTCACGGAATCTGGAACGGGAAAAGCCCTAAACGGGAAAAAAATCCTACATGGGAAAAAAATCCTAAATGAGAAAAGGCTTAAATGGGAAAAGCTCTAAATGGGAAAAAGCCCCAAATGGGAAAAAAATCCTAAATGAGAAAAGGCTTAAATGGGTAAAGCTCTAAATGGGAAAAATCCCCAAATGGGAAAAGCCTTAAGTGGGAAAAATGCCCTAAATGGGAAAAAAATCCTAAATGGGAAAAGGCTTAAATGGGAAAAATCCCTAAATGCGGAAAGCCTTAAATGGGAAAAAGCTCCAAATGGGAAAAGTCTTAAATGGGAAAAGCCTTAAATGGGAAAAAGCCCCAAATGGGAAAAATCCTAAATGGGAAAAGCCTTAAATGGGAAAAAAGTCCTAAATGGGAAAAAGTCCTAAATGGGAAAAGTCTTAAGTGGAAAAAGCCCAAAATGGGAAAAAGCCCTAAATGGGAAAAAAATCTTAAATGGGAAAAGCCCTAAATGGGTAAGCCTTAAATGGGAAAAAGCCCTAAATGGAAAAGCCTTAAATGGGACAAGCCCTAAGTGGGAAGAGCCTTAAATGGAAAAAATCCTTAAATGGGAAAAGCCTTAAATGGAAAAAATCCTTAAATGGGAAAAGCCTTAAATGGAAAAAAATCCTTAAATGGGAAAAGCCTTAAATGGAAAAAATCCTTAAATGGGAAAAGCCTTAAATGGAAAAAATCCTTAAATGGGAAAAGCCTTAAATGGAAAAAAATCCTTAAATGGGAAAAGCCTTAAATGGAAAAAATCCTTAAATGGGAAAAGTCTTAAATGGAAAAAAATCCTTAAATGGGAAAAGCCTTAAATGGAAAAAATCCTTAAATGGGAAAAGCCCCAAATGGGAAAAGCCTTAAGTGGAAAAAGGCCTAAATGGGAAAAGCCTTAAGTGGGAAAAGCCCTAAATGGGAAAAAGCCCCAAATGGGAAAAATCCTTTCCCAGTTCCTCCAGGGATTTGAAATGGGAGAAATCCTTAAATGGGAGAAATCCTTAAATGGGAGAAATCCTTAAATGGGAGAAATCCTTAAATGGGAGAAATCCTTAAATGGGAGAAATCCTAAAATGGGTGAAATCCTTTCCCAGCTCCTCCAGGGATCTGAAAGAGGAGAAATCCTTTCCAGCTCCTCCAGCTTTGCTTCCAGAGGCTGCTGCCGCTTCCCGAGGCCCTCCCCGATCGGAATTCTGCTTTTTATCCTCCTGAAAGAGACTTTGAAATATTTAATTTGTGCTTCACCAGATGCTCACGGGATGGCACATGGGGACATTCGGGATTTGCTGTAATTTTATTTTTATTTCACTGTAGCACTTGTAACCAGCACTGTTTTTTTTGGGATTTGAGTTTTAATTTTCGGGGGGAATTTGGGTTCGGAAATGAAGGATTGAGAGGGGGAATGACGGAAATGACTTGGTGACTTTGTTTGGTGGGGGGGGAGGGGACGAAGATTTTCCAGAAAAACTGGAAATCCATAATTTTATGGATTGTAAATGGTTTGGGATCCTCTCCCACGTTCGGAATTGGATAAATGTGACCTGGAAAATGTTGGAATTCCCACACCATCCGAGGAATCCAAGGCCTGAACTCTTTGATTGTGATTTTTTTATATCAATTAATTTCCTCGATGATCTAAATCCTTCGTGGTGGTTTGGGGTGGGGAAAGGGAAAGTTGAGGGGAACACAAATCCTTCACTTTGTTTTTGTGTTTTAATGAGATAAAAACATGGGTTTCACCAGGAAAATGTGGAATTCCCACATGATCCAAAGAATCCGAGACCTGAACTCTTTCATTTTGGTTTTTTATATCAAATTATTTCCTTGAGGATCCAAATCCCTCCCTGCAGGTGGAAGGGAAAAGGGAAAGCTGACGGAAACACAAATCCTTCACTTTGTTTTTATGTTTTAATGAGCTAAAAACCTGCATGTGACCAGGAAAATGTGGAATTTTCATTCAATCCAGAGAATCCGAGGCCTGAACTCTTTTTTCCCTGCGTTTCCACGAACCTGGGGGCAAAATAAAGGTGAGAACCTGAGCTTTGCCCACCGCCCCAGGCCATTTTAACCTCCTTTTAACGGAGTAAAATTCATGGGATTTGTTACCCAAAACCTGGAAATATTTCTGGGATTAAACCCCCAACTCAGCAGCTCTTCCCTCCCCAAAAATCCTTTCCCTCCCCAAAAATCCTTTCCCTCCCCAAAAAATAACCATCATCATCATCTTCATAACAGATTGATGATGAGTCCCAATGACATCGAAATCCTGCATGGAAAAATCCCAATTTATCATTTTTCTCCTTACAAATAATCAGGAGGGAAAAATGAGAGATTCCAGCCTGGAATTGTGTCCCAGAGCTCCCAAAAAATTCCATTTTTTCAGGCCAACAACCACAGCCACCTCCCCGTTCCATCCCTTCTTTTATTTTCCTTTTTCCCTTTTGTTTTCCCCCTTTTTTTTTTTTGTCCTTTCCAGGTTTTTTTCCTTGGGAAATCCAATATTCCGTGACCTCCTTTGATCCGCAGATCAAAGCGACCGCGAGGAAATCGGCCCAGGGGAGGAAAGGAAAACATTCCCTTCAAAAATGGGAATTTCGGGATAATTCCTGCCCTCGGGAGGGCCCCTGGAAAATTCCCTGGAAATGTCCCCGAGGCATCCATGGCATAATCTGGGAAAGCCCAAGCTCAGTTTTGGGGTGAAAGGATAATTTTGTTCTGCTAGGAAAATTCCTTATTTATTCCTTTTGGGGTTTTTTTTTTTT
>VZRL01000413.1:124524-151341 GCA_013397895.1 Origma solitaria | reverse complement strand
TGGAGTGCTGTGTCCAGTTCTGAACTCTCCAGTTCTAGAAATACAAGGCAGTACTGGGCCAGGTCCAGGGGAGGCTGTGAAGGTGATGAGAGAGCTGGAGCATCTCTCTCCCGAGGAAAGGCTGCGGGAGCTGGGCCTGTTTAGCCTGGAGAAGAGATGGCTGGCAGGGGATCTTACCAATGCATACAAATATCTTAAGGGCAGGTATTAAGAGGATGGGGACAGACTCTTTTCAGTGGTGCCCAGGGACAGAATAAGGCACAGGAAACAGACACAACATGAAACGCCAGTCGTTCCACCTGAATATGAGGCAAAATATCATTACTGCGAGGGTGAAGGAGAATACAAAGAACAGGCTGACCCAGAGAGGTTGTGGAGTCTCCTTCTCTAGAGATATTCAAAACCTGCCTGAAGGCAATTCAGTGCAGCCTGCTTCAGGTAAACGTGCTTTAGAAGGGCGGTTGGAGTAGATGATCTCCAGAGATCCTTTCCAACACCAACCATAGGTCCCTTCCAACCAAACCGTTCTGTGATTCTGTGATTGTAGAGGAATGGAGAAGGTCACTTGGAGGGCTACCATGACCTGCCTAAGTCTCTCTGGCTCTTGGGAAGTGGAGGGCATTTCACAGGGGAGACTCCGATGGACTTTCACAAAAGGCAGCCACAGATGAGAAAATACCATCCTGGGGCTAAATAGGCACTCAGAAGACAACGTAAGACTGGTCTGAACTCCCAGTTTGTGTCCTTTTCCTAACTGAAGCAAATGTAAATAAAAGCCTCCTGCACAGAGGCACCGCCTGCTGAAGTGGAGTGAGACAAGCCGCTGGAGCACCGTGGTGGGTGCAGCTGCTCTGGGGTGGGCTGTGGAGGCTGAAGCTGAGCCTCAGCAGCTTCTGGGACCTGCTGGTGGCCATGAGCTCACAGCTGGGACCACTCCACCAAGACACATTCTGAGCAGTTATTCTCTCTACAGAGTGAGGGGGACATTACATTTTCAATTTCTAAATCTGATCAAGGTTTATTCAGCAAATTCACACCTATATGTGAGTAAAGAGCAGTTCTTTTCCATCAACCCCACTTTATTTTTCATCACATCTTCTGTTGGTAAAAGCAATCATTATAAATAACATACTTCAACTTGAACAAGTTATTAGATTTAGTGTTATAGAGTGCTCTGATGGTAGTCTTAGAAAATATCAATAAAGTGAACACTAAGCTGATGAGGAACCAACATATCATAGTGACATCCATTATCAAATCAGGCAGGCTTTATTAAGGCTGTGCCAGGCCAAGTGCTGAGTCTGGCACTCTTTGATATCTCCACTGGTGATCTGGAAGCATAAAATCACTGCTAATAAGATATTTGGTAACAGAAAGGTAAATAATTGTGTGGGATGAAAGTTATGCAAGACTGAGACTGTTCTCATTCTATCTAAACACCCTTTAATACATTGTACACTGCTAAACAAGGAATGGAGACCAAATCTTTGCAGAGAGGAGGTGTCCTAGTCTGGGATGGGTGACTCAGAATAGGTCCCAGTAAAGAAATGTCTTACCAGAAATTCCCCATGCAATATTGAAGAGGAATTGACGGTGAGAAAAACTGAAGGCTGACACTGTGTGGGCACCAAAACCACAATACTGTGTATCATCAACATTCTCTTTCTCAATTTTTAAAAGGCTTCTAGAAAACTGAAGAGGATGCAAAGAAACATGAAAATATTGAAGGGCCAGGGAAAATACTTTAAGCTGGGAGACTTAAAGAGATCAGCCTGATTTAAAAGAAGAATAGAAAGAACTAATTTACAGCATGTTAATGAAGGAAAATACACAATCTGAAGGAGCATTTCTCATAGAAAAAAGCATAACGAGAACCATGAATGGGAGAGGAAGCCAAATTGAATTCACACTGGAAATAAAGCACAGAGTCTTAGTACTGAAAGCAAAAAAATTGGAAAGGACAGATTTTCCATCATTTTCTCCTAATGTCCCCTGTTCAAGTCTGAATTTGCTTTTCTGCAAGCTAAATTTTAGTTTAAAAAAAGTTGCCGTACTCCAATGCAGTGGGAAGCAATTGAAAATTTGGAGACAGACAGGAGGTCAGGCTCAGCTGGCAGCCCCTTCCAGGCTTAGAAATCCCCTGCATCTATGAACTGAGCTGCTAAAAACTTTGTCTCATCTCCTAACAAGTGTAATAAGCAGAAGAGTGCTCTTGGAAAGGATAACTTTAAGTTTTGTTTCGTCAGTGATACATATCACTTAATGAAATCTAAACTGAGGTGACAGATACCATCACAAACATCACTGATTGAAATTGTTCAGATGTTTGTTGTGAGCCTCTGCTGTTATATTTCTTTGTTTGTACATTTGCCAAAGGATTTCTTGGCCTGCAAGAAGAGATTATTTTCCTTTTTTTAAGAATAGGAAGAAAGCAGTGTTTTTATGTAGATGATGCAGACCATATTGGTTGTAGTAGTCAATTTACTAGAGAAGCAAGTCCAAAATTCATGCCATGTAGTTGCTTAGGGATTATAGTCAGTTGTAATTTTTTTGCTAATTAAAGTTACTGCAGAAATAACAATATTTCCATGTTGATTTTATTTCAAGAGCAATGAGATTGCATGTCTAGTGCACAGCTTTATTTGACAGAGAAGATTGCATCTGTATTATATCACTGACAGCTAGAGCATTTGCCTGCAGAATACTAGGGAAAGGTCATGATTACCGAGAGAAACATAAAAGTGTATGCACTTACTAGCTTATTTGACTTGGAAGCTTATGCCTAGATATAGATGAAGAGTGTATTTTGCCATCAGTAGGAATATTTCTCAGAGAGGGGTGTAATCAATTTCCAATTTTTAAAGAAAAGCATGAATGTGTAGGCAGTTTACAGTTCTTGCCTTCGACTGGCTTGCAGGCCTGTGCTGCATTATTTTAAGCAGCAGCTGCCTATTACAAGATTTGTGACGGTGCTGCTGATTCTGAAAGAGCAAGTTTCATGTCAACAGACTGAGTAATAATACTGTGCCACTCTGATCAGTCTAAATTCTTCAGGAAAAGAACATATTCTTGTGTGTATGTATCTTCTGTGTGACTCTTCCTTCAATGGATAATAAAAAACATTTCCCCAAAGCTGGCTTCATCAGAAAATGTAGCAGCAATTGCACTGAAAGTCTCAAGCTCCAGAGAGGGGAAAAGTTCACCTCCCCTGGTAAAGCTCAGCACGCCTCTGAAATCATCCAGGCTCTCAGCTCAGCCTGCCTTTCTCTCCCCCACATCACAAAAATAGCCTTCAAGTTCAAAATGATCACATACTCATCTTACATAAAATGTACAGGTTCCCAGAGAAGCTTGTGTCCTATTTGCCAAGGCATTTACAGAATGATTTCAATGCCTGCACATGATGGAAAAAACTCAGGGCTCATGTTAGAACTAATACATAGACTGGTAACGATGAGAAATACAATGTTAGAAATAATAATGGGAATAGCACTTTTACTGATGGACCATCAAAAATACGACTGACCAAATGAAACCTAGTTGCAAAAGGAAGCTGGAATTCCAGGTATTATGCCTGTATTGCCTGGACTTTCTTTGCTAGCCTGCCTGAGCTTCTGGGGTTGGATCCCCAGCAAACCCACTTTGCCCTCTGGAGTTAACTGGGTCCTTGTGCACTACCAACGCCAGGGTGCCGCTGCTCACTTGGGGCAGGTGGCCACATGAGCACAGGATTTGTCACTTAATTAGCCTTCCAGCCTAATGCCTTGCTTCAGGCATGACCTGGTTTCTGTGGTAAAAACGTTCCTGGAAAGCACATAAGTCCATGGCACTGCTGGTCATTAGGCTGTGTGAGGGCGCAGGAATCCCTTCATTGGAGCAGTTTTCTTCTCTGCCTGGTCTGGGTGGACTGCCAAGCTTAACTCTCAGTAAAATGCTCTGAAGAACCCTCCATCAGAGGATTCCCTGTCTACTTTCAGACCTTGCTTTTATTCACACGTCTGTTTAAAACCAGCAGTAGATCAGAAGCCATGTCAGCTTTCTGTCTCAGAAGAACTGAGATGTCCTGAGAGGTGACAGTGCTCACTGTAGCGCAGGCATCTCAGTGAGAGCCAGGCAGTTTGAGCCAGGCTGCTTGGGAATCACATTTTGTTCTCTGACACAGCCAGGACCTGTGTACTCAAATCTTTTGGAGAACCCAGCTCCTCTTTGTTGGTTTTTCTGGAGACCAGGTGATTTTTCAGCTTCAACACAAACCTAATACTTTTGAGAGGCAGTTGATTAGCCAGAGAGGGACTAAACACAACTCTAATATGTTGAAAAAAATTATAATTTCCCCTATATTTCCAAAAGAAAGAGGTTCCAAATAACCTAATAGGCAATGTGATTTGCATTAAATGCAACATGTTATTCCCCCTTAATTTAACTAAGAGAGACAGTATCCTGCTATCAATGTCCTACTGTGGTTCAGATATTTATCCCAGTAAATCCTAGCAGGGGGGCTATTTAATCAGCAGAAACCAAGCTCAGAGTTTGCAAACAGATCTTAAAAAAAAAAAAAAATCAGAAGTGGGTTAGACTGAGCAGGCAGCTTGGCATTCCTTCACACAGAGGCAATTTGTTTCCATAACTTCTGTAGCTACAGCCTCACACCCCTCAGCAAATAAGCACCAATCAACCTGCAGGGAATCATTAGCTCAAAACAATTGCCAGCAGATTTCTTTCAGGTCTCAGGAGTGCTGAGAATTGCAAAGCTTATCATTTGGCATTCACTGCATCCTTAACCTTTCCAAAAGACAGCAGAAACCTACAGAGGGCCTTTCAAAAATCTTTCAATAGCTGCTTTCTCCGCATGTGTTTATAGCGACCGTAGCTGTTGCAAAAAGCTTTCTAAAGCACTTCAGCCCTCCCTGGAGCAAAGGCTGGCGGGTGCTGGGCATTGTAATAGCAGCACATTTCTTCACAGGTGCAAAGTCACTGTAAAACCTTTCCTTTTCCTCCCTCTGGAGACCAGAGCTGGCTGTAACTCTCCCATTCAGCAGTCCAAGTCTGGTGTCATTACTGCAGATGTGGTTTCAGCACAGTGCGTGGGGCTGGGAATGTGGGGTTGAGAATTGCACTGGCAGCTCACTAATGTTGTGTCTCTGCACGGGGGACCCTCTCATTAGAATCACTATGTTGGCTGAAGAGTAACATTTTAATGACATTTGCAGATGTCACTCAAAGCATGGGTGGCTTTGCTCATTTAAACAGGGCATTTTGGCTACATGGCTTGGTGCACTTGATGCTTTGTGCCTTTAAAAGTGTGGTCCTTGAGCACATTTTTCCCTGGTGAATAGAAAAGCCTCCCTAGCAGCTGAGATCCTCTCTAGCAGCTGAGACTACTTAGTAAAACTGAGGAGTAGGGACAGCAGGGACTACTTAGTGGCTTCTAATCTTCTGTTGGCTTCAAACTGAGTTGGAGCAGCTTAATGCCATTTAATGCTTTAACTCCTAAAGGATTCACTAGAAGACAGAGCATTCCACCCACCCTATTACCTTAATATGCTTATTCATGCTATGTGCTTATGTGGAGAATAAAGCTGAAAATCTGCTCCCTAAAAGCAATGGAAATATTATTTTTATGCACTGTTATTCCCATGTAATCCAAGAACCAGGATCACTGTGTGACATTTATGGTACCTGTTCTCATTCCTCAGTTGGTGGATCTGCAGATACAGTTGCTTTGGCACATGCCTTTTACACAGGACTGACAAAATTTTACAAAATTTTACAAAAGCAGTATCTTCAGACTGTGACCCTTGTAATTTGAAGCATCCTTACAGAAAGCGTGTGGATCTACAAAGAGACTTCTGTTCAGACCAAGAGATCCAGGCCTCATTTGTGACAATCAATATCTCCACCATTACGGTGACACCTGTGAACAAAGCAACAGGAGGTCCATGATCTCCCTGCTCCACCACTCAGGCAACAGAAACCAACCCGCCCATGCATTCAGTGGTGCAATGCAAGGTGTGGAAATGCTCTTTCCATTCATTTCCATGCATGTGCTTCCCAGCAGCTTCCTTGCCCAGCATTCCCAAACAGTGTTTCACAAGGTGACCTGTCCTCTGCCTGTCCTCCTCATGCAGTTGCAGGGAAAGAGACACAGAACCTGATGCACTCGACCTGTTCACTGCTGACCTGACTTCCCAGCCACAGAGCAGTGACAGAGGCTGAAAGGGCCAACGTCTGCTTCTGTCTGGGTAACTTTTAAAGCTATATCCTGTTCCAAACGACCCAGACATAAGGAAACCGTACTGCTGTTTGTGGGTTAAGTGGAACACACTGTGCTGGAGTTCAAACAGGCACTTCTAGTTCCAGCCAGAAGCACCCAGTCAGTTGCTGTGTCTGTGAAAGTACCGCAGAGCTGACTTCTACATCCCAGCCTGTCTTGTTGACATGACCACTGGACATCAAGCTCTGGGGAGAGCCCAACAGACCACCCTTCTCTCTTGGTCAGAACAGATCAATCACTAACCAGGTTTTGGGAGTTTTAAAAAAGTTTTTCATCCATACACTCCCTCACATTTTCCTGCTGGTTTTTATGTATTTTATTTCTAAAATGTGACCTTTACCATGGAATTCTGCTCTAGGTTTGTTAAGGTTTTTTATCAGAGAAACAGAGCCTCTGACCCAAACCTTCTGGGGGGCTGTCACTAGGGCACAAGCACCCCGTGGGCCAGGGGCAGCACCCAGTAAGGTGAGTCAATGGAAAGTATCTCCAGAGGACCTTCCACCTGAGGCTGGGATGACTTATGGGATGATTAGAAGGACCACAGGTGGGAAAAGTGATAGACCGAGGTTGTTTTGGAGGAATAAGCATGAATAAAGAGACGGATAAGGAAATAAAAGGAGCTGGTTGCATACAAACCTATGGCTGGTTGGCATGTTTGTTGGGTCACGCCCTGCACCTCACCAGCACAGTCTGTCCTGTCTTCCTGTTAACCTCCATCTCTATTTGGCTGTGTGGGGGGACTCTCTTCTGGATGCACAAGTGTGTACTGACATCTAGGTACCAGCAACTGGATTTGAACCACAAGTTACAAAGGCCCTCGTGCCTGGGATGCCGACAATCCCAGCAAGTGAATCCCATACAATGTGTCATTGCTAGCTGTTGTGAGGCTGGACAAGCCAGCAGACAGGAGTGGCCTGGGAGCCAAGTATCAAAATGGCTATAAGCCTGGGCTGGGTACATGCATATCTGTGGGACCCGGAGGAACTGGCTACCGGAGGCACCAGGAGACCCAGATCCACTCCTAAAGAGACCATGGGGTCTCAGAGTCATGTGTGTGCAAGTGCACATGTGTGTGTCTCTGGCCATGGGGCAGCTGGAGACAAGAGGATGCAAGGGTGAGCTGCTAGGTAAGCTTGGTGCCTGACCTTACTGGGGATCCATAGTGTGCATAGGGGACTGGGGGCACGTGTGTGTGTGTCTGTGAGGGGTGGACACGCTCCTGACCCTGGCCTACACTCTGTCTGTGGATAAAGCGTCACCTCAGAAAGCAAACTGAAATGCACCAGAGACTGCTCCTAAGCACTGAACTCAAGCACAGTAACTGTAATGAAAGAATAATCCTCGCTGTGCCCTGAGCCTGTGCCAGCAAACACTCCTGAACAGTTTGAAGGCATGCTTTGGGATGTAGCTCGAGTTAAAGTTTGCATACAGTCATCCTTTTTTGGAAGCTAAGCAAATCTAAGGCCCCTCCTGTGCCAATTAGTTTCAGTGCCCAAGATTCAGCCTGCACACATTTAATTTACTGACCAAGCTGTAGGCACAGGACACTTCTTGGGTACTGCATCCTTCACTTGGCCACTGAGCGTGGTGCACCTGCACCAAAAAATTCTGGATATTGTCCCACTTGAGCTATGGTCACTGGCCCTTCTCCCTACCCAGCTCAATTCAGGATCAACCATTCAGTTATACTATGCCACTTCAATAGTCATTGGCTCATACTTCTGCTCCCACTGAATCCCTCCATTGATTCTCCTGCTCTGGAAGGTTCCACTTTTTTCTATACTACCTATCAGTTTTTCTTACTCAACATCCATAAACATCCATGTACCCTGCTCACCTTGAAAGTCCTCTTCGCAAATCCTGTCTGCAAATCCTCTACCCAACAAACACTTGCAGCAAGTAGCCTGTTAATGGGCTGAGCTACCACTGATCAAGTTGACCGTGACTCTTTTATTATTTCTTTGTGCTGAAAGGCTTGAACTCTGCCCCAAGATAAGGAGCAAAACGAGACTAGCAGGAAAGTAGTATTTCTTGTAGAAAGACAAGATTTTTTTAAACTTGCATTTCTCAGCTCTGATGGACTACAGAAAAATGAACAGAAATGCCTAACAGTGGAGTGGAAACCCTACACAGTTTTTCTCTTCATAATGCCACATCATGCTTCAGTGATGCTCATCCCCATGTGCCTGTTTCTCCTGAAAGATCTCAAGCATTGCCCTCAGCATCTTCTCTGCACCAGCCCATATGGCTGAGCCGCAGCAGCAGTGAGTTGTGGAGTGCCAATGATAAATGATGGGGCACATAAACTCTTTTACCCAAATCCTGCCTTCAGAGAACAGGCTGCTGCAGCCCCGTTACAGGTCCTACTGCAATGTGGGAGGGATGTAGGCTCTGTTGGAGAGGACATCTTCACCACGTGAATGTCCCTCCTGCCTCCATCCTTCTAGATCGGTCACAATTTGTTTCTCAGAATTTTTCAATGGCAGTCTCTTTACTCCTGCTATAACTTTGAGACGTTCCTAAGCAGATGGATGAACTATTTGCTAGTAGGAGGTAGACAGGAGTCAGCACTGAACAACAAGCAGCTGGCCATCATGACCCATATATTACATCGTTAAGGGACTGGATTGATATGTACAACAGGAGGAATGAAATCAGCAAGTGAAGAGCACAGGGAAATTTCACTGCTTGTGCAAAAGGGAGCACAACCCCCATCCCAAGCGATGGCGCTTTTGCTTAGGACTAGTACGAAAGTCATCCCAGAGAGTCAATAAAGGCGAAATCTTGCCAAAGGAACATGGTCACTCCTCTTTTACTGATTTACAAAACCATCTGATGAAGGGAATGAAGAAGCAGCCTACAGCCAGTCCTGAAAAAGCCTCAACTACAAAATTACTTGAAAAATGAATGCAAGTTGGCTGGGAAATGAGCAGTGTCACAGAGATTGAACACAGGCTGTAAGTCCATAAACAAAGAGGAAGAAAAGATAAACATGAACATAAAGAGCCGATGGGAGAGTATCTGGGGCATGGATTGGGTGTAGGGGGCGGGGAGGAAAGAATGACTAGAAATCTCCCCTAAGTCTGTTTTTATTTAATGTCTATTATGATCTGGAAGGAAGCAATAAACACCACATTCATTCAATTTATATTTGATGTAACAACTCCTATGAATTAGAGAGGTGTTGTGTAAACCAATGGGGACAGACACAAAACATAAAGAAACTAAGACAGGCTGGAAATAACAGAACAACAGCCAAGTGGATGGGCACAAAGCAATAGTCTGCAGGAGGAGGCTCAACCTCAAATGCAGACATGAAGTGGAGAAATGTGCTTAAAGAAGGGAGACAGAAGGTCCTAAAAACAGCAGAGCCCAACAAACTGTGATCTTGTGGAGCAGACTCATCCCAAAGGAAGCAACGGGGTAAGTATCTGGACCTATTGATTTATGAGGAATTAAGTCAATGAGACGAGTTTGGCTGTACGACAGCTGAGCAAAGAGAGCAGAGTGTGCTCAGGCGTTAATGTTCAGACAATCTGCTGGAGGTGAGGAAATACCCTGGGGACGTCGATCTCTTTTGACACTGTAAACATCACAAAGGAGGAGAAGGACTGATTTATGGAGTGAGGAGGAACAAGGGTCAAAAACAAGCTAGAAGAAATATAGGCTGACTCATTGACAGGGTGAGCCATACTGCCCTGTGAAACAGCTACCTGTGGAGCAGTCTGACATTTCTTTCTCTGAACCCCTTAAAACTAGATTGCACACAAATGTGCAAGAAAATAGTTTCTAGGAAACAGGTTTTTGACTTTGAGAGGAGAGACTGAATGGATATAGAATGCAATGGCAGCCTGGGTTTGTCTGCTAATGCATCTTATCTGTTGTAAAATCCTAAGAAGTGAGCCTCTCTCTCTCCTAAACTGCCTTCACAGTACAGCTGCCTGTGAAGAAAAGAAAAAATCATAAAGCCAGGGGACAGCTGAAGCAAAAACAAGAGAAGAGAGGCCAGGGAACTTAAGAGAATGACCTGTCAGGAGGTACCACCAAAGAAAAATTCAGATTCAGATCAAGGACCTGAATACTTCCCAGCTTAGGGGCAGCATTAGTCCACAGGTGCAAGAGAAACTTGAGATCTCTGCTCCTTTCATCAGGCTGATGTTGAGCCCACATCTTCCAGCTGCCCAAAGACTACCCTAACCACACAGCCTGGGAGAGGGAACATGGTTACCAATCCTCCCATCCTTGCATTTACTCTTTTCCCCAGGAGAAGGGAGGATGCTCAGGGAATCTAAAAAACACTCAGCAGAAGAAAAGGGCAGAGTGGCAGTGTGGACTGTGAACTTTAAAGCTGACTGCTCAGCACAATATGGATTTGGATGGCCCTGGAGGCAGGTCTAGAAGCTGATGATTAAGAGGAACTTGAAGGATAGACATGCAGATGGCTCAGGAATTTAGGCAACCTGAGGGTGAGAAGGAAAGGGCAAGGAATTTTGAAGTGTAATATTGGTTATAGTGTAAGATAATCTAGCACTAATTTCTTGCAGGACCATTGTTTTAAGATGCTAAGCCTCCCTCCTGTGCCAGATGAATGTCCAGAATATACTGGAAAATCACCCTTAATTTAAATAATTCTGTTCCCCAGAGAAGTAGCTGTAATGCATTATAAAACAATATCTCATGCTTTGGACTGAAGGGAAGGGAAAAAAGAAATCTATTGAAAAACTTGTTTGCAAGCGTAAGACAGCAGGAATTGGCTTCCCAGCTGTCTGAAGAAGATAAGGACAGAAGTGAAAGTGAGGAGCGTTTTAATAAATCACTAGGGAGGGAAACATTAGACTTGGCAATGAGCTGTATTTCTTTACCTAGGTATTAGTCAGTGTTTTTGAAAAACCTCACAAGGGTATAAATAAATTTTTAAAACAAACAAACAAAACCATTTACTCCTTACTCCAGAAAGCTGGGAAGACACCCAAACTCAGGATCCTTATGAGAAGGGAGAACTCTCACCACATGATTCTGACAGAATCATAAAAGGTATTCAAACATTAAATATTTCCACTCTGATTCCCCTTATTATACAGAAAGTCCATGAGTGAAACAGCCATTTCCAATTTTAGTGCAAAGAATGGTTGGACAATATCTTCAGTAGGCAGGAGGTAAGTGCTGGGGTCATTCTATAGACAGCTCCTGGGGGCATCAAATCACACAATAGCTGGGGCTGACAAGCACACCTGGAGATGGTCCAGTCAGTCCCCTGCCCCAATCAGGGTCATGAGATGATGATCCTCTCCCAGAGATTGAGACCTCACAACCTCTCTGGGCAGCTTGTGCCAGTATTTGACTACTTTTGGATTAAAAAGAAAAGAAATTATTATTGTGTTTTAGTGGAATTTCCTGTGTTTCAGTTTGCTCCCATTGCCTCTAGTACTGCCAGTGGGCACCATGAAGGAAAGTCCAGCCTCATCTTCTTCACACCCTTCCCTCAGGTATTTATACACATGGATGGGCCTCCATCTCCAGGCTGAGCCACAGCTCTCACAGGCTGGTCTTGTACATCAGATACTTGAGCCCCTTAGACATCTTAATGGCCCTTCACTGGACCAGCTCCAAAATACCCAAATCTCTCCTGTACTGGGGACCCAGCAGTTCAGACTTGTCTCACCAGTGCTTGGCTGAAGGGAAGGATCACCTTCCTCAGCCTCAGACCATTGGTCTAGCACAATGTTTTAATCTCTTTGGAAAAGAAGGGATAATCTCAGCTCTGAATGCTTTATGTGTATGCTATGAGACAGATGAACATTTCTCAGCACTGAGGACTGGGCAAGCAAAGAGGAGATTTCATCTAGGTACTGGGAAAGACCTTTTAATGGTAAGCAAAGTGATGCAGAATCATGCAATCCTGAAAATTCTCTCACTGGGGCTTAGACAAGTATCTAACAGGAAAATGTTAGGCCTAGTTGATCCTGCTTTCAGGCAGAGGAGTGGATTTAATGAACTGCCAAGGCCTTTGCCATTTTTTTTGCTGATACACTACACAAAAATAGTGGCAACAATATTTGAAAAATCTTACCATGTTATTCTAGTAATGGCACCTATCATCTCACACAGTGTTGAAACACGAATACTTATTCCAAAAAAAGGCATTTTATGGTCTTCTTCTCTGCAGGATCATGGTGTTCTACAAACACTGACAGATTATCTTCCCAGTACTCCTGAAGCTGAGAAGAAACTATTCTTCTATGTTTACTCATGTTCATTGAATCAAAATTCTCAAAAGAAACCACAGACTTTGGCTTTTCATTTGAGATGCTTAAGAACAGATTTTTTTCAGCATCTAAAATATATCTTCAAATCAAATTTCCCACAATTCTGAGTATTCTGCATATCCCATATCAGATTCCAGTTGTCAGGGTTTCCAGAAAATCAATTACCATCTGTGAAAAGTTGTGAGTTAAGTGACTAGCCCAGCAATATGTTTGGAATGAGGTGAAGTAGAATAACAACAAAATCCATAATAGCAACAAAATCCAGTACCAGGCCAACACTCAGTTTCCCAAACCACAGTACAATCCTTTCCTATTTTGAAGTCCTCAGCCATCACACTCCAAATTCCACAGCTTCTGCAATAAGGTAACCAAGATTCATCCCACAGCAGGTCCATCCTCTGCAGTGAGGGGGAGAAAAAGGCAAAGAAACCACCAGTTTGTGGTCATGCGATTAGAAATTGGAAGATAATGTACACAACAGCCCTGAATTATTGCAGTTTTAGTTCTGGCATGCCTTAGTCTTGCTTGGCAACTATTACGGTCTTTTCTGGGTTGGTTTTTTGGTTTTTTCATTTGTTTTTTGTTTTGAGGTGGGGTGGGTTTTTTTGTTGTTGTTGTTGTTGGTTTGGTTTTTTGTTTTGGTTTGGGTTTTGGGTTTCTTTTGCTGTTTCAAGTAATTATTTCTTAGGCTTTTACAAAAGCAAACTGGAAAGATAAATTCTTCACATGGAACCAGCTGCTCCACAGCTGGGTAAACAGCAGGGCTGGAACTTCTGTATCCTCATCACACTTCAGTGGGTGAGAGGAGAGAAACTGGCAGAGCTGCTAATGCTGATACTCTGTTGTCCTCAGATGGTGTCAGCAGTTGCTTTTCTTCAGGCATGACTTGTGCATTCCACAGGAAAACAGTGACACCTCTTTTCTTGAAAAACGTAATCTGCAGACAAATCTCCTGCTCTTATTCCAGCTTCCATCCTTCAGGTTTGGTTAATTTTATAGGTATAGCAGCATATTGGCTATCCTTCAGATATAAAAAAAAACAAAGCCATATTGTTAAAAGAGGGTCAGTTGGCTACAATTGTCTCCATAGATGTTAGGGCCAAATAACCCATGGTGGATTTGCAACTGGATAGGAAAGCTAAGTACCTTTTTCCTGAAACTGTGCATAGTCCCTGTGGTGTTTTTCTGAATCTAAAATAAGACTGAAAGCATAGCTCTCCATTCTGACCTTCTACAGGTTTTATATACATTCAATTACCCTAAAGAGCTCCTTTCAAATAAGTAACACCAGTAAATAACAGAACTGTTATACAGATATTTTTTGTCATTTAAAGATGGCTGTTTTCCCATGTTAAGAATTCATAAATGTTCTAATACATGTCTGTACATAAAGGCCCAATTAATTTCTTCTTTTTGGCAGTGTAAATCTCTTACAATCAAAGTCAGCATAGAAGCACCAATAAAGCAATTAGATCTGAAGTATCTCTGTTGTTTAATAACTTCAGGCCTCTATATTAATAGGTCTTGGTCTTCTGGCTCTAAATATCTAGAATAACTGAGGAAGTCTAATGCATTTCCCTGCAGAATAAAAGAAGCCAAGACTGGAAGTATTGTATTTGGGATGTAGACGCAAGAATCATGGGACTGATCAGGCGAAACAAATGATATTATTATTAGCATCATTCAGAAGCTGTGAAAGATGACAAGCTGAATGGATGTGTTTAAACATGCCGAGTGTGTTTGGGATATCTCAGAAGCATTCACCATCCTCAGATGAAAACTGATTGGTTTTTGTTATTTAGGGCTAGCTAGCCTACAAACCAATTCAGCATACTGTGAGGCCAGAAGAAAGTATCAGATGAAAAAAGGACAAGTTTCTGTCTGACTTTTGCTACTTACAATTCCAGTGACATATGCCATAAATCCTTGTAACATCAGATTTTGACAATTTCTTGGTTTCTAATGACTAGGCAAAACCCTAAGTGAGACAACTCTAAGGAAGGCTTTCAGCAAGGGCCAGAACTGATGTAGCCCATGAAACAGCAACAATAAGCAAAGGGACCGAAATCTGATGCCACTGATCAACTCAGTGCTATGGCAGAAACACCAGCCCTTGAATGGCAGATAATAAAGCACATCCAATTGGTATTTGAATCACATCCCTACCTCCTTTTACACCCTCAACTGATATTCATGTTACATACCTGTGCATACATTTAGTACCACATGTGTTCTAGTACTGTTGCTGCATTAATGGTGCTTGATCTCTAATTTACCTCCACTGTTTAACTGCTCACCAAAAGAACATTATGTGCCCAATTGCCAAGAGGGTTAATTTTCAATTGATAAACTGAAATGCTCTGCTTGCCACTATAAATTGCCAGGAAAATCTGCACTAATACTTAGGATTTTAAAATTTAATCTGATGGAATGGTTGGGGCTGGCAGGTACCTGTGAGGATCCTCCAGTCAATCCCCTGCCCAAATCAGGGTCATGTTGCCCATGATCATGCTCAATCAGGTTTTGAATATCTCCACAACCTCTCTGGGCAGCCTGTGGCACCACTTGATCACCCTTGCATTAAATATTTTCTTTTCTTGTGCTTTAGTATGATTTCTTGTGTTTCAGTTTCCTCCTATTTCCTCTAGTCCTGACACTGAGCACCACCCAGAAGAGTCTGGCTCCGTCTTTTTTTCATCTTTACCCAATCAGCTATTTTATGCACAATACTGAGATCCCCTAGACCCTTCTCTTTTCCAGGCTGAACAGCCCAAGTTCTCACCATTCTCATATGCCAGATGCTCCAGTTCCTTAAACTCCTCAATGGCCGTTCACTGGACTGACTTCAGTTATGTCCTTATCTCTTGCACTGGGAAGCCCAGATTCAGCAGACTGCACTCCTTTGGAACTCAGAGGATTCTCATTCTGCATCTGTATCTACAGAAAATCAGAACTTTCCACTCTGGGAAATAATTTGCCACTTTCATATGTTTATTCTTGAACTCTTTCACAGGTAGAGAGTTGGAAGTCTTTCTGAAAAATACCGGATGAGATATATTCCCTTGGAAAAGAGAAGGCCAAAGCCACACACCTGCAGTGAAGGTAGGCACGCCAGCTGCTCGGAGCTATTCTGCAGTTAGCTTTAACAAGCAGCCACAGCAGTGTGCTCACAGTGGCACACATTTCAGGAGAGAACATCAAGTACAGTTTTGGGAATGCACATACATTGCCAACTTGTGGTGAAGTCCAGCCTGGCCTGTGCCAGACTATCATTATCCATCAGGGAGCAGCTAGTGTGACACTGCTCTCTGCGCAGTGCGTGCATGTTAATTGGACTGTGTAAGCCACTCCCTGTGTCTTCTTTCTTCTTGGGATGACTTGTGTTCTTGGGATAGCCTCCAGGACCTGTGTCCTGCACCAAGAAACCTCACCATGGTCATCCCTCCGTCTTTGCCAGGTTGTGTCTCTGATACAAATCCACGCAAGTTAACAAATTACTTTATTTAGCGGTATTGGGTCTGTAGGTAAGTTTTCCTGGCTTGGTTCTTTGGCTGTATTGCAACAAGACTACCTATCTAAAGAGTATTTCCTTTACTAAAGGCATCACTGAGGAATGTTTAATTCTTAGCAGAACTCCAGTTCTTGTTCTACACAATCCAGATGATATAAATAAATAAACCATGAAATGTTCAGGGAAGGCAAATCACCAGTCCATCAAAATACCTGATAAATTAGTTCAACAGACTGGACTACAGACACGTTCAGTGATTCATCATCACAAAGAGTAAATAAATTCCGATTAAGCAAAACTTGATTGAATCATGCTGAAGTTTGGCACTTAACAAAATAGATCAGTCTGAAGTCTTACTTTAGGAACACATAATCTCTTAAGATTTATGAGTGTTATTGCTGACCACACATGTTTCTATGTTCCTGTTTGCTATGCTGAGAAATGGATACTCTGAATGCACAAAAGTTTTCTTGGTATTACACGTTTTAATCTCCAAGAAACTCTCCTCCTTATTCCCCTCTTTGGGGTACAGAACAAGCTTTTACAATAGCAAGCTTCCTGATTTCCTCCTTTCCCCCAGCAAAATTTCCAATTTCTTTCAGGTTGTTTTTGGTTCCATCTGACCATTCGATTCGTTTTGCTAAAGCGAATGCTGTGATATAGCCAAAATGCAACAGTTGAACTGAGGCACTTTGTTTCAGCTATTTGAAAGAATTCTCAGCTTTTTTTAATTCAGTGACGCTTGCCTCACGCACTGGTCTTGTATTAGTCTGTTGGTAGCTCTAGATTAGGAACAACACATGTCTATGGATATCTTTTAAGCAACAAATCAAGGGAAGAAATAACCTACCTGCTTTTTAGCAATAATTGTGTTTGTTTAATGTTTATACTATGGCAATATCCAGAGTAACAGTCAAGGTGGAGATCCAGATGTGCTGACTGCTATGAGGATGGAAAGGTAAAGTCCTTTACAAAGCAAATTGAAAAATTATAACCACTTTAACATCTGATGTCAAGTTCTCCTTCATGTAATGCTGTAAAGCCCTCAAATATCTTTGCATTTGAGAATTTCTTAGTGCTATAAATATTGGCTGGAGATGGAGTTGGTATTATTAACTTTATTATACTAAGAGGTATAATATGCAGAACAAGTTCCAGACTAACAGCGGTGAATACTATGCTTTCAGCCTTGGATGGAAATCATATTTTTCAGAATACTTAAAACAACAAATGGTCATTTTCCAGCCAACATCATGGATTGTGGGTCAACGTTGTCAAAACCTGATATTTATAATATCAGTGTTATCACACAAGCAACAAAGTGTCATGTCCTTATCCAAGCAACTGCATGTATTTCTGTCTGGAAATACTGATGTTGGTCCATGCTCTCCATCCCAGGCTTACTAAAGGAATTAACACTGTGTTTGGAGGGCCCAAATGCCAACATCCCAAGAGATCACAATTAGAACTAGAATATGACTGAATTTTAGGTATGTTCAGTGCAAGTCGAAGTATGCTCTACATAAATAGCCTCTATAGCTATAGAAAAGATTTTTTAAAAAACCAAACCCAAACAAACAAACAAAAAAACCGCCAACAACAAAAGAAACAAAACCCAAACAAGCAAACAAACAAACAAACAAAAAAAACAAACAAAAAAAACCAACCAAAACCAAGCAAACCACAAAAAAATCCCACAGGAAGATTAATTTTGTAGAAAAGTCCTGTGTCCTAAATTCTAAGTATTGATGGTTACCAGGTAAGCAGTCCCTACACATATGCACACACACACACGCGCGCATATTCACACATATATGTGGATGCAAAACCACAAATATTATTTTTCATGTTATGACTGGACTCTGAAATAAGCCTGTTCATTTTTTCTTGTGAATTACAAAAGTAATATCACAGAGGCAAACCTGCCCTTGGTGATGCCTATGCTCCAGCCCATCTGTAGGTCAGACAGGAACGCTTTACAAGGCAGCTTCTCCTGTCTGCTGGAACTTGCTCAGACAGATGTTCTCTGACTACTGGCATGGTCTCTGTGGTGCTAAGTTTAATTTTTAAATCCCTTTAAATTAATCCAAACAATACTGCAAAGGGAGAGCCCTGCTGCATTCCCCCCACTGCCCCTGGGAAAAGACTGGCTGAAGTACATCTCATCATGCATTTTGGCCTAGGAACTGCAGACAAACAATCTGCAAAGCACCCATATATGTTAAGCACTCGCCAGAAAGTATTTGCTCAAGATGAATTACAAAAGTGGTGTAACTTGACCGGGGGTACCAGGAAATGAGAATGGGAAAACAAGGGACAGTGAAGCAGACCAGAAGGAAAGAAAAGCCTGTGTACCAGTGGCAAAAGCACTGCTGCCTCTCAAGCAGCTCTTATACCCAGGCACATCAGCAATACATCTGCTCTACTTGTGGCAGATTGTGTGAGTCACAAATAGGATTTCACAGCCAGCAGCAAACTTGTGAGCCATAAAACCCACTCCCTTCAATTATAGTGATCACCTCCCAGGGATATTGTAAGGCTTGATCAACTGATATTTACAGAGTGCTTTGAGATCGTGAGATAAAAGTCACTATAAAAGGCTACAGATTTTTCATAACGTTCATAGATCACCTGCTCAGACCAGAAGCATTCACTTTTAACATTGCTTGAGCCAGCTACCAATCTGATATCTCCACAGGAATTTCCTAAAACAGATGTGGCTGTCACATTTAATCTCCCTTTTACTAGGAACTCTAAAAAAAGAAACTCCTGGAAAAGGAAATAAAACAAACTGCATTAAAACTGATGGTGAGAAGAAGCCCCATAATTCTGTTCCCACAGCTCATGGATTCTCCATCTGTACCTTTCAGAAAGCTGCCATAGTGACTAACTGTGTGAGCTTCACAAATTAGACCTGACCTAGATTCAGTGAAGTCTTTGATCTGCAGCTGGTTAGTGTAATATTCCAACTGCAGTGAATTTCAGAATTGCTCCACAAAGCAGCAGCTTGAAAAGAAAAACAAATAAAACAAAATTCAGGTTTTCCTCACAACATGCTGGCCCTCAGTCGACTGTATACCAAATGAATCAATCAGCAAACCAAATGGTAAAGTTTAAATTACTGCTGTTTTCTCCATAATTCCATAGTATATGCTCTTGAAAAGAATTACTTCATTATTTCCTCTTACTCTTTATTATAGGAATAACAAACTCCAGGAGAGTGAAGAAAAGCTTGATTCTGAAAACCAGAGTGGGCTATAATTAAGCATATTGTTAAGTGCTTTCTTGAATAGAGGTTAAAAAATTTGAAGTTTAAAATCATGTTAGCTAAGGATAAAACAGTTCAGAGGCTTTTTTAATAAACTGATCTGAACCATATGAAACTCTTCAGAGCATGGATCTGGACTGGCATCCCTTCAGAATAAGGTTTCCCATGATGTTTTGGACTTTCTGCATTGTGTATAGAAACTGAGCACAGATGTCCCAACATGTTTCAGAAATTTTTAAAACCTTTTGTTCCATGATAGCAATGGGAACAGTGGGAAACATAAATTAGTCTTATTTAGTGATCCTTTTTATTTTTTTAATTGGCTTGTTCTTGCTTTAAATATGATCCAAAAATATCAAAGTGAATCAAATCCAAAGGAAATAGTTTCTTTATCCTTCATCCAATAGTGGGAGACCTCTTTATAACCAGAATATAAGAATGTACACAGTCTCGACCAGATACTTAGATAGGCAAGTCTGACCTTTAGGATAAATTACAGACCAAACTGCTTTTGAGATACATTTCAAGCAAGGTACTGCCATTGCAAAGTTACAGTGAATGACTCAGAGATAGACTGTTACTGCAAATAATTTGTTCGTATTTCTAAAGGGGTGGAGGATGCTCTCCCATTCTAAAAAAACGGGGCATAAATATTATGCAGACTATGAAAAAGTTTTTAAATTCCTTTTGTTGGGTGGGCAGTTATTAAAGAATAAATGGTTACGGTTGATTGTTTTTCACAAAACAGAAGTAAAAAAACTCAAACCACTATCTCAATCACAGTAAAGTTTTGTGTGGCACAAATCTTTCTCTTTGTGCTCTTAAAAAAAAAAAAAAGAAAAGAAAAGAAAAAAAAGAAAAAGCTGCTGGAGGTGATACCAGTACTGAAATATATTTTGTTGGCAGGTGTGATGGTCATATATCTTCCAGATAATGTGCTACAAACAACTCAAGGAGAGATAGATTTACCTTTATCTCTGCTGGCAAACTCGGCACATGGTGCTTTATGAGACAGTGGTGAACGCTCCACACAAACTGAGAGAGAATATTTGCAGCACCTGTTTTGGGAAGCTTCAGGAAGCTGGTTATGTGTGATGTGCTTTCATTTGCTTCTTTTCGGTGATGCTAGGCTGCATCTATACAGGATTTGCCTGTACTGCCATTTTGGGACCACTCCTTTTAAGGCCCATGCTGCTATTTCTTTAGTCACCCAGGACCCTTGAGCTTCTTCACACTCAGGCTGACTTCAGAGGCAGACTTTGCTCTTCTCTCGATGAAGCAACCAATGTGGATAAAGTGGATTCTGAGGAACTGTGAACACCAGAGCCCTCAGGGCAGCAACTAAATCCTTCACAAGTAACACAAAGATAAAACAAAGGATCTGATGTTGGGTGGATTCATTAAAAAAGAGACAATGCTAATATTTCATATTTAAGAAGCTGAGACCTTTGTTTAGAAACCAGGAAACAGTAGCTTCTGAATCTGTGCTTATATTTGCTGCACAAATATTGGGATGCAGCAGGCTGAAGCCCCTGATTGTCTTCTATGGTCAGAGCTGGGTCTTAATAATTAAGTTAGCTCCCCAAAATTTTTCCAGTTAAATTTCTACGGCCTCATCTGAAGATCCAGTAAAGCTTTCTCTCAAGCTAGAATATGGCTGTAGACACCAGCTATTGTATCACCAAGATATTGTATCATTGTTTGGGCAGTCTGGGAGGGATGCCAGTGGCGACTCAGGCATGGAAAGCAGATCGTGCACCTTCTGCTCTCTCTCTGTAGAAACAGCGTTTGGGAGGTGCAGAGAACACTGCCCTCCATTTCCTTTGCTTCTTTGTTTTATCTCACTCATTGATCTAGCCAGGCATTAAGGTTTTCAGTTGCAAAATAAACATATTTGGACAGATGAAGTGTAAAATTCTCTTATGCTCCTCTAATGTTTTTTAAGGTTAGTAAAGATGTTTATGATTCCAAGCTCCACCTGGCCCACTGCAGACTCGCCTCACACTGTGTGGATGTGCTGGCCATGAAATGATCGGTCCATCCTTCCCAATATCCCTAGTGATGAGACTGGGCAACAAAAGGCAAGGGCAGTGTGGCAGTGTCATGCCTGGGTATGTGCTGTATGGTGTGACTATATGGATCAGAAGATTTGGACACCCAGCAGAAATTCATCCCCGGAGTCAGGAGGGAGAATCAATGGATTAAGATTCTGTGTTCGGCAGCAGAAGCAGTCTCTTCTAGCTGTTACCAACACAATTTCAATGTTGCTACTATTTACTTGAAAAACACGGGATTTGCTAAGGGTCTCCTAGCACCAAAATCCCCAAAAAAAGGCAGGAAGAAGAAAGGAAATAATACTGATCCACATGTCAGGCAATGGTAACATTGGAGCTGGCCCAGCATTGTAACACTGAACAACCCTGCCCTGGAGATTTACTAATTTGTGGAAAGTATGGCATGGCCCTTTGCTGCTCCTGAAAGTAAGGACAGCCCGTGAGGCTAAGGGTCAGCTAGCTCAAGAGGCTACTCCTGCCCTTCTGCATGCTGGTTTCATAACCAAAGTCAGTTTTCCTCCCTGACCAAAATAGATGTAAGCTAGGATGGGCTTTCTCATATTCATGCTTTTCTTTGAATGCAGTTTCCAAGTAGGAACTGCTTTTCCTTCTTGTGTTCAGCTTGGGGGTTTTTTATTTAAGATGGAGATTCCTGTGAGATAGATAGATAGATAGATAGATAGATAGATAGATAGATAGATAGATAGATAGAAGAAATTATCTGAATTCTTGTTTTTAGGACAAAGGGCCCAGATTAGCTTTGGGTGAGCTTTCTCTCATTTGCACAGACCAAGAAGCATTTCTCCCATCTTCTTTAAAAGTGCACAGAAGAAAAATGGAGGCAAAACACACCACACTGTCTAAGCATGAGGCATGTTCTCAGTGGGAGCAAATCAACTGAGAATATATCAAATCTGGGGATCTGTCAAGAGGAGCTATGCTTTAGCTGGATTTCTAATGGCTTTGGTCTCTAGAAACATAGAAGTCTGAGAATTTTAAGGGAAGAAACACAGGGGTAAGGTCCAAATGGAAGTGAAATAGCCTTCATATGCTCCGTGTCAGCTGACTGACATAACAGAACTAGGCTTTTTAGTCACATTTTAAAACTAATAGCCCTAACCTGCATCCAAGCAAGATCTTCTTTCTCCCTACCTTCATTCAGGCAAATATCAAAGAGGCCATGCCCACTGCTGTCTGCACCAAGTGCCACTGTGCAGTGACCATTGCACTGCATTAGGTCATCATTATATCCAAAAATGCAGTCCCAAAACCCCTTCTTTCCCACTGCTCATTGCCACTGGCAATCCTTGCTGCTGCAGCTCAGCTGGAGGCTGGGGGGTCTGTAGGTATGGCTTATTTCACCCATCTCAGATGTCGGTTTCAGTAGGGGACAGAAGGTCTATCTAAAAGAAAATCACAATTATCTAATAATCCTTTTCTATGCCTTGCGTTCCATGATTCTGGAATGTAGTGATTTAAGTAAGGAAGACAATGCTCCCCACTGGGTTTGCAAAACCAAATATTGCCACATGTCACTCAGAGTCAAGGAGCAGGCACAACAGTGACTAAGCAAGTCAGCTCACAACAAAAGGCAGAATGCCACAGTCATCAGAGGAAAACTTCATTGCTCATGTAATCAGTGCATCACAAAAAATCAGTATTTGTCACTCTGTTGAGGTGCTGTCAGCCAAAAAGAAATGTTCCATTCATGTTCAGTACATGGTTCAGTTTCTTCAGCTGCCAGATGGTCTTTCTGTGGTCCACTGAGTTCCACTGTGTCACAGTGAAAGTCTGTTTTCAGACATGGCTGTCACCGCCTTGTAAACTTCCAGCTTCGTAAAGTGTTTGACTCTCCTCCCTCCCCCGTTCTACACTGCAAATGCCACAGAGCTTGTGCAAAACCTTTGCCTCCTAAGAAAGGCAGGTGTGTCAGTCAGGGAACTTACAGGGTGAGCAGGCTCATGAACAAATGGCACTTCTTTTCTGCCATGGTTATGGGGGTTTGAGAATGACTGAAAGACGAAAAAAGCAGGGACAACCCCAGTTAGGAAAAGCTGGCCATAGACTACCAGCAACCAAACATCATGAGAGCGGCTACCTTCCTGACATGGACAGGGAAAGAACAAAATGTGTTTAGAAGGGTCCCTCTTCTGCAGTGTTCTCACTCAGTCAGGGCTTCTCTCAAATTCAGGCTGTACGCAGAACATTTGGATAGATATCCAGAAAATTATGTAGCCTTTATGAATTTGTTTAAATCCATTTTCAACTTTATTCTTTTAAACTTGGTGATGTTCTACGGCAATAGTTTCCACATTCCCTCACAGTTCAGGTCACCACAAAGCCCAAGCATGGTGTACTGTCAAACACTGCAGTTGCCAGCTCTCCCTGGCACGTCATGTTTTTACACAGCACTGGCACCTTCTCACATTCCTTAAATAACGTGGTACCACATGTACCAACAAAACAAGACCTGCCTCTCTCGCACAGTCTCAGTCAGCTACTATAACCACCAAACCCAAAGTTAGTTTAGCTTTTGTAATATTGCCCTAGGGTAATATGAATCACTCATTCATCTTCCCACTGCAACAGGCAATTCTTTCATGCTTCCTTGCACTCCCAGCCCTGCCCCACCTCAGCACTGCTCTTGCATTCTCTGTAATCCAAGAAGTGTCCACAAGGCAGTGGAGACAAAGTGCTGGTTTGTATTTATTTGGTCTGTTACCAGTGCATCCCAAAATGTGCTCTTATCTGACACATCACAAACTTATTTTGTGCAAAAATGACATACCTGATTTCTCTTGACATGTATTTGCCTCAGATTACATCAGTGATAGTGTGTCCACAGCAATTTTTTCTGTACTTACTGTTGGGAAAGGCAAAAATACTAGGTCAGTAACAGCTTGTGTGTCCATGGAATAGAGTGTGCCCCTTGCAAAAAAGTCAGATGGATTTTGGATTACTAATTTGGGTGCTGGAAGCATTTTAGCCTTTTTAGCAAAATGCTTGGGCTGAGTCTATTAGCCCTAATTACAGGAGCAGTTACATTAGACCAGTGAGACTTGTATCCTAATGCAGGTACATTGTTTTTGCTCTTTATCTCCAGTATCTCTTCATAAACCTTGCTGTGTCTTTTAATGAGAAAATGCAAGTTAGAAAAGTGACCAGCAATTTTTCCAAGGTAAAGATAAGATCAGAGATTGATAAATGAGTAATGAAACTGACTATAACTCTTTTTTCTTAGCCAAGTGGCTTAGAAGGTGAGAACAATCTATAAAATCTTGGAAATCCTCTAAATATATTTTCACTTAGTTTCTTCCAAAGCAGCATTAGGGAAAAACAATTAATTTCAGAATACGAAACAAAAGTAATATTTTTTTTCCAGATTTGCTGAAGGTGTTTCAGTATGTTTAAAGCCCCCACTAGCTACCTAGGATAGACGAGAGCTGGTGAAAACACACAGACATTACTTGAATGCACTTCTAGCAGCACCAGCTTACTATTCCTTGTAATGTTACTGAGGAATAAGAGGTTGGTTTTTTTTCTCGTAACAGTGAGTGGGAAATTACAGTAGAGAAGTTTTGTGATTTATCCAAGCCCTGGGGAACATGGGGGACATCCAACTCAAAAACCTTGACTGTGGTGGTTCCCAGTCCTGCGTCCTGCCATCCCTTGCCCCAGGCATTAGAAGCCAGTACCATTAGAGCTCCCCAGTGAGTGTCTCACCAGCAGAGCCCTGAGAGGAGGCGGCTGTCACGAAGCAACACTGGGGAGCAGAAGAGCTGCCTCTCTGGCCATGCAACGCTGCTGTTGCACAGAAACGTGCAGGTCGCCACTGCATTTGCAAAGCCTCCTTCCTGCTATGGACCTCCTCCCTCCTGTGTGCCGCCTTCCCAGCAGGGGAAGAGTTGGAGGGACTGGATTGAGAGGAGCAGCACTTTTCCCGGCCAGGAGAGCAGCCTGGTGTCCGTAATTCTGTGTGTATTCAGGGTCCCCTGGGATGTCACCAGACATGCAATGAAGCACGCTGGGACACAGAGCCCTGATGCAGGGCATCTGTAGGAAAGGGAGGCAGGAAACACCAGCAGGAGAGCAAAGCAAAAGCTCACACCACCCAAGAGAAGGCAAGCAGGGAGGGCATCTGTGGCATCACTGAAGCATGGATCTTCCGAAGCTTCTCCGGGGGGCTAAGGGTGCTATGGGTCCATGCACACTGCTGTCGGAGTGTCCCCATTGGCCACACAATGCCTTGGTGGGGTGTGGTGGGGTGATCACAACACCCCAGGCAGGAAAGTTGAGCAGGCTCTTGGAGACCTGGCCACTGGCAGGACTTACTTGACCCACTCCATGTCTGCACTCAGTTTCCTGGGCTCTTAAAGAGCTGATTCTTAATACTGAGGGTTCCTTGTAAATAGGGCTCATGTGTGGCTGGAGCTGGAAATCATAACCTCTCTCCCCCACCAAAAGTGATCATAGGGCTGGAGTGCCCGCGGCTCTGACAGGGCGGGGGGAAGCAAGAGAGGAGTCTTCATCCCCCTGCACACCCTAATCCTCCAAGGTACTGACAGCAGTCCATTTCCAGGAGCCGGACTGCAGATGCATGGGGCCAAGAGTGAGAGGCGGTCACGAGGCAGCTGGCAAGAGACGATGTGGATCATCCTGGCATAAAGCACCTCCCTGGGAGCACCTGTGCTCCGCACAGCCGGGCCCTGCCCAGGGGGGGTCAGGTGCGCAGGGATTGCCACCATCAGGCCTCTCCCAGAGAAACTCGGGCTCAGCAAGAGGGGGAAGATTTCTTCCCAGCCGCCTCCAGCGTGGGCAGGGACGCTGCCATCGCTGACCATGTAGCTGGACATTATTCCATGTGCTAGCATGAAAACACTACCCCAGCAGCAGCGCAGGGAGGTCAGCCCTCCCACCCTCGCCGCCCGAGGTGCCGCCGCTCACAATTATCCCTCCCGAAATGGCAGGCAGGGCTGTGTGCGGAGGTCGGGGGCTCCCATCCGGTGACTGAGGGGGACGGCGAGCAGCTTCAACACGAAGCTCCGCTCTCCTCACACCAAATTGCTGTGACAAATGTCCCTGTCTTTGCTATTGTCAGTCCCCGCAGGGACCCTCCCCGGGCGCCACAGCGAGGACCCGCTGATGCCATGGGCGGGCGGGGTAGGGCACCCGCGCCCCCGGCCCCTTCCCGGTAGGGTGAGGGGGAGAGGGGCGGGGGGCGGGCGACGCCCCTCGGGAGAGGGTCCGCGGGTGCTCGGAGCCACTGCGGCCGTGGGTGGGCGTCCCCCGTCCCCTCTCGAGAGGTTGTGCCGCTCGGAGCCGGCGTGAAGCAGGATCGCGGTGGGGAGGAAACCCGAGTTTGCGGCACCGCTGCCGCCGGTGCGCGGGGGCAAGAGCGAGCGAGCGGCGGCACCTCCGATACACCGGCTCCGCCGGGCCGCCCC
>VZRL01000413.1:112801-124006 GCA_013397895.1 Origma solitaria | reverse complement strand
GAGGCGATGAAGGGTCCGCGCGGCCCCGGTGGCACAAAGGCTGCGACAGCCGCAGCCCAGGTGAAGGGCGAGGGGAGGGACAGGAGCCTGCAGCGGGAACAAAGGAGCCTCCCTCAAGGTCTTCAGTGGGAGGTGGGAGAAAACAAAAGGGGAAAAGGGGGAAGAAAGGGGGGCAGAGGGAGGAAAAGGGAGAGAAAGGGAGTGAACAGGGAGAATAGGGAGAAAAGGGGGGAAAGGGGGGAGAGAAAGGAGAAAGGAAAGGAGAGAAGGAAAGAAAGGAAGAAAGACTGAGAAAGAGGAAAGAAAGAAAGAAAGAAAGAAAGAAAGAAAGCGAGCAAGCATCAATAGGTGAACATGCTGTAGATTTGCTCATTCTGCCGACTTTCTGTGTAATTGTATCCTAGGTTTTCATTCCCTACACACCTTTGGAAGGAGCTCACTATGACAGGGCAGAGTCTGAGGGCTTTATCTGAAGCGAATTTCGAAGACAATGAGATCAGCATCAACGTTGGAGGCTTTAAGAAAAAGATGAGATCCAACACATTATTAAGATTCCCCGAGACCAGGCTGGGCAAATTGCTGAGCTGCCACTCAAAGGAGTCGATACTGGAGCTCTGTGATGACTATGATGACACCAAGAATGAGTTTTATTTTGACAGGAACCCCGAGCTCTTTCCTTACGTTCTACATTTTTATAACACTGGCAAGCTCCATGTGATGGGTGAACTCTGCGTGTTTTCTTTCAGCCAGGAGATTGAATACTGGGGAATCAATGAATTCTTTATAGACTCCTGCTGCAGTTATAGCTACCATGGGAGGAAAATGGAGCCAGACCAAGAGAAATGGGAGGAACAAAGTGACCAGGAAAGTACCACATCTTCGTTTGATGAGATTTTGGCATTCTACAATGATGCCTCTAAATTTGACAAACAGCCCTTTGGAAACATCAGGAGGCAGCTCTGGCTTGCTTTGGATAACCCTGGGTACTCAGTTTTAAGCCGCATCTTCAGTGTCCTTTCAATAGTGGTGGTGCTGGGCTCCATTGTGACCATGTGCCTCAACAGCCTCCCAGACTTTCAGATTGTTGACAGCAACGGGAATCCCGAGGAAGACCCTCGCTTTGAAATCGTGGAACATTTTGGTATTGCATGGTTCACTTTTGAACTGGTGGCAAGATTTGCAGTAGCTCCTGACTTTTTAAAATTTTTCAAGCATGCCCTGAATTTGATTGACCTAATGTCTATCCTTCCATTTTATATTACATTAATTGTCAACTTGGTGGTGGAAAGTAGCCCAACTTTAGCAAATTTAGGCAGAGTTGCACAAGTCCTGAGACTCATGAGGATCTTCCGCATATTAAAGCTTGCTAGACACTCCACAGGTCTCAGGTCTCTCGGAGCCACCCTGAAGTATAGCTACAGAGAGGTGGGGCTCCTTTTACTTTACCTCTCTGTTGGCATCTCCATTTTCTCAGTAGTGGCTTACACCATTGAGAAAGAAGAGAATGAGGGGTTAGCCACCATCCCTGCTTGTTGGTGGTGGGCTACTGTGAGCATGACCACAGTTGGCTACGGGGATGTGGTGCCAGGGAGCACTGCTGGCAAGTTGACGGCATCTGCATGCATCCTAGCTGGTATCCTAGTGGTAGTGCTTCCCATCACACTGATCTTCAATAAATTCTCCCACTTCTATAGGCGTCAGAAGCAGTTAGAGAGTGCCATGAGAAGCTGTGATTTTGGTGATGGCATGAAAGAAGTTCCATCTGTCAACTTAAGGGACTACTATGCTTATAAAGTTAAATCCCTTATGGCCAGTCTGACCAATATGAGCAGGAGTACCCCCAGTGAGCTGAGCCTGAATGATTCACTGCATTAGTGTATAAGTCTGACAGCAGTTTGCATGAGAGCTATCAAGAGCTATGTTTATAAATGTTTTCCTATTTGTCTTCTTTTTTTTTTTTTTCTAGAAGATAGTGTTGCTGACACTGCACTTTGCACTTGAGAAACTAAAGACATTTCTATTACAAGTTAACAGTTTGCACATTTTCATCCTGTTGCATAAGAGTAGTAAATGCTGACTTTTCCATACAAATGTTACCACTTCCATGGCATTAGTGCTAGTGGTATAGTGATGATCTGTTACTTTGTGCATTTTCTCATCTGAGCAGAGAAATGAATGTACCCAAGCAGAATAAAAATTCTCATCTGTGACATGAGTAATGAAAAAATCACCTATCACCTATACTGGTATCTGTACTAGTATAGGACTTCCCATGCATTTTACAACAGTTTAAAACAGCCACCTGAGACTCACTGATACAGGAACACTTTTAGCCATGTTGCTGACAGCAATTCTGATCATCACTTGTCTGAAAACACATCTAAGTTTGAGTACTCTCGAGTATGTGTGTTAAAATCTGGGTGTTCTTGGTCTGAAATGTTATGTATAGTAATATTTTTCAGAATCTCCTAAGCATAGACCTTCCTCTGCTGCCAGTATTAGGTCAATACTGAGCCCTCTGAAGAAGGCCACCCCTCATTTTCAGATAGCTATGTATTCAAAGACTATATTTCCACAAGTGACTCTAGGTATGGAGGCCCATACAGACCTCTCAGGATCCCTTTTCCAGAAGGGATCTGCCCACAGTTCAGTCTCAGTGCAGCTGCAGATGTGTTATATCAGTCCATCAAAATGGTTTTGAGATTAGACATGTGAAGATGTGGGCTTTCAACAATTAGAAGCTCCAATGAAAAACCTGGATTCATTTAACGAGGTGAAATATTCCCACATGAACAGTACAGGCAACATTTTAGGAATTAACATTCATATACTGCAAAAAGACTAATTATAAAGATGCCATATGTGATGCTGAGATATAAAATCTAATTTTATCAGTAAAACTTGAAAGCAGGTGTTGATGACAGACAATTCCATTAAAATTTTTGCCAAGGAAGCTAAGCAAAAAACCATTTTCCCTCAGAAAGAAACCCACAATTTACAGCTAAGGGAGAGTATAAGGGCCTAAGACGGGAACAGATAAAGAGCTTAATACTGCACTGTCTGTGGGTAGATCCTCCTACCTACTTCTGTGATGTAGTCAATTTAAATCCTTTCAAGGGCTGGCATGTACTTGTTTTAAAAAAAACACCATGAGAGAACAGATCATCTGGGATTTCAAGAGTAATAATGAATCTGCATAAAGCTGGTTTTTGAGTGCTCAGTCTCCTCCCTTACACAATTGTACAGAGATCAAACACTTGTAGTCAACAGGCAGAAGCCACTGCTTCCCTCTTTCTACTTCTTGGGATCTGTGCTAGAAGAGAAGCCACTGGCACTCAGTGGGAAGAACAGCATTTCTTTTCAGATCCTACTGCTTTTCCATCCCATTCATTACATATAATGTCCCAATGAACTTTTGAGTTAGTTTTATTTGTGAAGACTAGAGAGGTGCAGAAATTAAACTCCAGCTAGTTAGAAGAGAAATTAAAATACTAAAGCTAAAATTGTCATTTTTGGAAGACTGTGTTTTTATACCATGACAAAGGGTGGCTCAACCGACAAAATAAAGCAAATATGGTACGAATAGGTAATCATCTCATTAAGGCTATTAGAAGTTGCAGCTTGGTCTGGATCTTTTGATGCTTTATCAGCTCCTCCGAAAAAACAGAAAGCTGAGCACCCAGGATCGGGTTTCTGTTTGCCCAGAGATCTATGATGGAACACACAATGTGAAACAACTTACCCCCACCCCATTTCCATTGAACACCCACCCCTCACATCAGTTAGTGGCTGACTTAGGCCATGAAATGTGAGGGGAAAGGGTCCTTTCCAACCTTACCAATTTTCAACATAGCCTGCACAAGTTTTAAGTCAACTGGCAAGCCGTTGCTTGCTGTCCCTGAAATTCAAAGCGCTGTATACACAGTCCTGAAGGTAGATGTAGATAACCTGAATTTGGTGTCCAAACTCGAAATATTTTGCTAAGGTTTACACTCCTGGATGGGGCTGGTTCAATTCAATTTATTCTGAGTCGCAGGCGTAAATTCAATAATCCTGTCCCTGCTTCATACTGCATGTGTGTAAACTCTCACACACCCACAAACAGCCACCCAACACGGGCCAGTGTGAGGTCACGTGCTGAACTGAAATACCAAGACAAAACAAGGGAAGGAAGAGGTGAGCATGTGCAGCACATACACTCTGGTCAGGTTAATGCTGCAAAGGTACCAAATTCTCTCACTGGTGCAAAGGACACTGCAAGCTCTCACCAGGTCTGTTGGTTGGGGGCTCTCAGAGAACTCAGCTCCAAGCAGTGTTTTTATCTCAGTTTCATAAGCAGTAGATTCACAGAGCTGAAAACCAGGGACTTTCAGGGCAGTTATTTGGTGAGACCTGTAGACTTGCCAAAGAGCCACAAATTCCCTCAGCTGTTGCTAGTTTAACATTGCAAAGGTTGCATTTAACTTTGCAACACATCATTTCAATAACCGATAGTTTATGTTATGTTACAGATTTATTATTATTTGTAGGGCTGATGCACTGTCATTTCTGCAAATATTGAATGGAACGTGTCCAAATTGCATTTTACTAAAGAAAATGAAATACCCCAAGGAATTCCAACTTTTATTGTACTGGTTGAAAGGAATTTTCATTATTGCATTTTTATAGAAGTGCTTTGGATCAAAGACACTAAATAAATAAAGTACTGAAATTTAAGATGCTCTTATTATCATGACAATTACTTTACACAGTGCACAGGAATTCCTTTCATAAACTTAACTAATTCCATGTTAAAAGTAGTCACATTTTTGCTCCCCCCCCCTCATGAAGACCATTCCAAAGCTGTGCTGCTCTCTAAGGCTTGCACAACTTTTAGCCTAATTTTACAATGGCTGCTTTATACCAGGTTTTTCTCTTTTGCCAACGTTCTTTAGCTTAAATATTTCATTTCCCTCTTAGTGTACTTATAGACAGATACATGGCCTTACATACCTATTTTCACAGGTTTATACCTCTCAAGCTTCTTTTTCGTGTTCTTTTTGCAAGTCCTGTTCCCCTGACCATGCTAGGGGATGTAGCCCTTTTTCTGCATTATTTCTGCTTAGATTTATTACATTTGAGAATTGGGTAGTATTGTACAGCATTTTTAACATTTGCTTGTGACTAACAGAATTTTTCACTGAGCAGAATAACAATTTAATGATTTAAGTAATGTTGCTGTCTTAGCTCCCCCAAAATATCTAGGTAAGGAAGAATAAGGCACACCTTTCCTGCCATTTTATGAAAGAATGTCTGTTCTAGGGATCAGTGCAGTAAGTGCTAAGAAAACTCACCTCTCATTAAATAAAAGCTACAGGGAAATGTTTACATTACACTTTGAAGAAAAAATGCAATCTCTCCAAAGCCTCACAGGGGAGAAGAGGCAGTGCATTTTTTGCATAGTCAGTACTTTTGCCAGACTTCTTCCCTCACTGTTGTGAGAGAGCAGGGCATCTGCACCTCCATAAACCAGTGGGTCAGAATTGATGGATAAGAGGACTAATTGGCCACTTTCTCCAGGGCTGGAAACTTCAAAATTTTTGTGGTCAGAAATCTCCTTACTATGGATGTGCAGTTTACTGAAGAATATTGCATTGGCCTGGGCTCCCTCTGCCAGTGACAGTCACCTTCGTGGCGCCAGTGAAAATGCTGTGCCTACTCTCTTTCATCTGAGAGCTTTGTATTGTTTAAGTGAGAATTGCAGTAATATTTCAAATGAGGTAACTTACTTTATTGCCAGGAATAAACTCTTAGAGAATCTGGATTTCTAGTACAAATCCAGGCTATTATGAGAGTCGGAGATGCCCTTGAGAAGCAATATGTTACATTATGTTCCTGAGATGTAAAATCTATATATAGATTATGATTAAGCTTTTTATGTATGTTCAGATTTTGTATTATTGCCTGGTTTATTACTCACTTACTTTCATCGGTTGCTAATTCTCTCTTTCCCTACAGACTTTCCATTTTGAAAACAGACTGGTTTTTCCTCACATGTTATATAGAGCATGAGCCACTTCACACTGCAAACTTAAAAACAAAGAACTTTGCATTTAATTTTCCAAATTTAATACCTCCAATATTTGTACCTTTTTGTATAGAACTTTACAAGACTGCAGGGAACTACTCTGGTATCTGGTGCTCTTTGCACTGTGTTTCTTGTCCCAGTAATATGTAATGCACTCAAGAACTCAGTTTTGTGCCACAAAATGGAAATTAAATGCATAAAAAATGGTATTTCAGCAGGGATCGAGAACTGATTTAAGTTTCAGCATATTCTGAATATACATTATAATCAAAGAGAAGCCTGGGCTTCATCGTGAAGTTTCTTTTAAACATGCACATCAGGATAGATTTCTATTCTTAGAAATGATCTTAATTGGTGATTGTGCTGGGGAACCCACATTTTTCAGTTGAACAAACAGTACAAGCTTCTTGTTCTCTACCTAACAGATTAGGGACTAAGCAACACACCACCAGCACTTGCAGGCACTAAATCAACTTGACACGACCTTTCATCTCTTCCAAAATAACCCCATCCCTAGAGGCCCCAGCTGTGCACATATAAGCAGCAGAAAGCCCCTGGAGTAACTGCTCCTGCTGTGCTAGTTCTCCATTTCCTCTCACAATACTCCTGACTTTAATCTACCTTTGATGGTACTTTCAAACAACAGTCAACCCAAGTCACCACTCACATCCCTCAGTGAGGTGTTGTGCCAGAACTATTCTTTTCTCATCATGTTATTCTTATTTTCTTTTCCAATTTATGCACCTGGCTTCCCATTAAGTTACACCAGAAATTAATTTGATCTCCTGTAACTGATTTTCAAGTCGCACACTATTCAGACAGGGTAGAAGAATGTTCCCCATCTGATTTCTGAAGCATTCTTTTACTGATTCCGCCTTTCTCCTNTAAAAAAAAAAAAAAAAAAAAAAAGATTATGCTTCTCATCTGAGAATAATTTACAGGGTTAAAAATAGAGCAATGGGTAATACATTATTCAAAGCAACAGTTCTACAGAGCAATCATTGAAGCTGCAAAGAAATATCACCCTCATTAAAGATTGTGGATCTCTTCACCTCTCATATATAAAATTAGGGGTTGTCAAGAGGAGGAAGCAACCTCCAAACAGTCTAGAAAGTGTTTCCCAAGATCATGTGACACTGCTGGCAAAGGTCTGGCTCTGGAATTTATTTGCCCTGCTAGAAAAGAGGATGGAGAATCATCTCACAGGTGTTGGGACTCACACTGACCTCCCACTGCAGAAATTTGTTTGCCTGACATTGCCTCACCTTTTACACACAACCCTAAATCATGTAAGTCCTCACTTGGCTAAACACATGCATCTGCCATAAGAGGCGGTGGCACAAATGCAGCATTTCAGCTTCACAGAAGTGCAAAGAAACATCAGCACCTCCCACTCTCGCCTTTTTTTTTCAGGGTACCAATGGGCTTTGGCTTTTCACAAATCCCTGTTCAGATATAAACAGGGCTAAGTTTTTCAGGAATTAGACAAAGTCTGCTATAAATCTGACAATTTCTTCTATACATCTAAAGCAGCCTAAGAAAGCTGCCCACTTTCAGGTGTATGGTCCATACCAATATCTGGTCAATATTTGCTTGTTGCCACCCAATGAGCAGGTGTTCTGTGTGGAGCAAAAGTCTTCGTAGCTCTGGGCAGACTATTCCACTGATTACACTATTGACTTACAAAGAAAAGTTTTAATCTTACTTGGATGATGAGTGGTACTCACAGAGCAACAGAGTTTGCTTGCCAGCAGCTGCTGTGCTGACCGTCTCAAGTCCTGTACCTTCACCCTCTCTATCTATCTGCCATATCCTGCCTGGCTGTTCCTGCAGCCTCCATGACATATGAGGAACGGTGATGCGGTGGGGTTGTAACACAGCAAAACGAGGGTTAGGAGTTCCTAACTTAGGAACATCAATCCCACCAAATTTCAGTGGAAATTATCCTTTAAAATTACTATGCTATTTTTGAAATTCATGTTCCCATTATAGAAAGTGTTCTGAATACTGACACCCTACCATAGCCCCTTTAAGGACCATCCATTTAATTATCAGGTAAATTGTAATTTATTTCTGTTGTATCAGTGCCTAGACATGTCAGACCATGGGCTAGCACCTCCCTATGTTAGGTTTTCCATGTATGGCAAAAGATAATATGTCAAAATTGTGGTTTACTTTTGGGAAAAATCCATTCTCTATGTTCTTTCTTCTTTCCATACCAAGGCACACCTTCCTACTGTCACTGTTAGCATGACCTTTTTTTCACATTTTGATCCCTTCCTTCTAAAGAGAGAAGCCCTGGATGTATTTTTCTTTGGTAAATTGGCTCTCAGCATTCCCTGCAGAAGCACACTCTAAAGAAGACAGCTGAATCCAGGGAAAAGGCTGATGCCACTTGCAAGCACCTTCCAGAAGAGAGAGTTATCTCCATCCTACTCCCCCTTATGCATCTCCCCCTCTCTTGCACAGTCAGCAGAGAGCCAAGACAGGCCCCACAACAGGGACATCGCTACTGGCCAAGGTCTGGATGCAGCTCCTTTTCCCATACTTTCTTACCCTGGAAAGTGAATTATCAGGTTTTACAGCTAATTTTTTCATGTGGCATCTCAGCTGGAGTATTAGAAATGCTGAGAAAAGTATTATAAAGGTAGGCAAATTTTGCTTATGCTTTTGATGGTAAAAATGCTAGGGCCTTCCTTAGATGATGGTGAGGGCAGCCCCACTCCTAACTCTCTCATTGAGAACGGAATTGGAACTGTACTGGTGCTCTCCCCAGGGCTACCAGGGCAGTGCTGGAGAGCACAAAGAACTCTGCTTCATGTGAGTAGTTACACAGCACCAGCCCATGCACCAGCACACAAAAATACAAATACGCTTCCTCACACTTGGCAGGAGCCCCAGAGCACCAAAACAATTTAACATGCTGGGAAAGGAAAGGAGGTGGCAGATGTTTCTGGGTACATTTGATTTCCTCAGGAATCCCTTTAGATTCAGAGAAAGGTCAGTCTAGACATACCAAGAATATAGAAGAAAAAGGCTTTGATAGACAGTAAATGATTCCTGAAACAAGATACCTGACAATTTTCCATCCTGAGAAAGCAGTATTAAAAATGCAAAGTGCATCTTTTTATCATGCTAGAGAAGGTGAGAAAAAAGCCATGGGGAATGAAAGGTCAGTCTACTTGAGTTCTGGGCTTTGAAAATAAAGCATGAATCTAATGCAGCCCAGAAAAGAAGAATAAACCTGAATGGAAAACAAAGCTGCAACTGAACAGTGTTTCAATTCTTTCCTTGTAAAGTGCACAGGACAGCCATGTCTTGCATGGTTTCATTTTGAGATCTGGACCAAATATCAGAGACCGGCTTCCAAAAGTTTAGAATTCCAAATTTCTGAGCACAGCCAGGGGTGTTAGACATACCCTCCCCTCACCTGGGTCAGCAGCATGGCACTCCAAACATGAGGTTGGCAGCCTCACAATATTTTGGGAAAGTAAGGCCATGCAGCTTCTGTCACTTGCGGTGCTGAGGGGACAGAGCAGCTGTTTGGCTCTGCAGCCCGGTGCCCATTCAGCCCTCTGCAGCCTCATTTCCACTGGTCAGGACAGGAGCTGGAAGACAGCTCAGAAATGGAGCAGTAATCTCTTCTAAAAATGTCTGAGTAGCTGCTCCTTGTTCTAGAGCAAAGAGCTGAACTAAACACTTCAGTTCACATTAGTCAAACACCGTGCAAATAAGACTTCCTCCTACTTTCACTGCAAGATAAGACTAAACTGTTGAGCTTTTTGTGGAGGCAGTAACTGAAGTGTATGAGATGTATAAACTTATGTCATTTGATGGGCTGAATAAATCAACACTAACTACACTTAAAAGATTTCAAAATTATACCTACTCTTGGAATAAATTTGCATTAATTGTTGGGATGCAGGGCTACTGTATGGCTGGTCCTATAATCCTAGAAATCCTCAATTCCATATTTATTCTAATAATGATGTATTTGGGGGCTATTTAAACACCTGGTTGTCAACAAGTTATAATTACACTAACTAGGAGAAATAAGTTTCTTGGGTTTGTTGAGTCTAATACAACACTATTGCTACTGATTTTAGCCACATTACATTGTGGAATGTAAACAGCCTCCAAAGCTGATTATTTTTATAAAAGCTGAGCAATCAGTGGTAGATGTGTTTCCTTAGCAGGAGAGATACCCACATACCTATTGTGGGTTACCAAATGGCTTTTGGTTGTTTTAGAGTTTCTAATGGGATGAGAGACTCTTGGAATGAATTAGAGCAATACTTCAGTTGTATTTATTGAAACACTGAACCAGTACTCACCCCATCAGAGAATTCCATTCACTTTCTTTGGTAAATTGGATTTAGACTAAGCAATTGTATGTGTATATAAATCAGTGCAGTGCTGAACATTAATACAGTCACCCCATTATTTTCTGAACAGTCTCAAGGTCATTTTCTGTGAACATCAACTAACAGGAAAAGCAACCCAAAATTTCTTCTGGATTTCAAGAGACTCAGAAAAAGTTATTTTATTAATTGTATTTATAAGTAGAGTGTTTGACTTGTTTCTGCATTTTTAATACAAAACACTTAGAAAAATTCTAGTTGTCTTCCTTAGTTTCAGTAGGAAAAATTGGTATATGACAAATAAATACCTCTTATCTAGAGACTGAAATAACACCTGCACTTTTAAAAGAATCTCATGCTTTTGGATATGGTTGCTATGAAAAATGGTACCGCTGCTTAATCCTTCCTCAAATAATCTCTGACCTCCATAATCTCTGGACTATGACACCTGTTTTCATGTGCGATGAGAGATCAAAAGGACACCTCTTGCTGTTAAGCCTATATATCCCACTGTACTGTAATAAAAATGAAATATCAATTGATGCATCACACAAGAGGCTTAGTGTCATATAAATCAACCCAAAAGCTTTTGGTCTGCCCCTTTGATGTATTGGCTGCAAGGCTTTTTTTAACAGCAACCACGCAGGCTTCGGGAGCCCAGGAGGAGAGCAAAGCAGGAGAAAGATCTGAATAGGGAAAAAAGAAGTGTTACAAACATTTGAGGGCCACAGCCATCTTCTCATGCATCAATCCTTCCAGTGACACCAAGGGAATGAC
>VZRL01000413.1:0-112777 GCA_013397895.1 Origma solitaria | reverse complement strand
GGGGGCTGGAGTGCTTGTTTCTGAGCACACCTGTATGCAGCAAAAGAACAGCTACAAGAATTATACTGTTCAACTCCAAATATTGTCCAGAGGGGACAAACAGGACTAGTAGGGCTGAGCTCTTCTCTGGGAGAAGCTAGGGACAGATACTGCAATACATAATATCTGTCCTCACAAGAAATAGCCACAGGGCGATGAAATCAGGTTTTTAGCAAGTAACATGCGGTTCAATTAATTTGACAGAGGAAAATATATCCAGCTACATTAGCATGTGGCCATGTATACTTACAAATGTAACTTCTGAAGCTGAGACCCCTAAAGAAAAAAATTTAAAGGTTGCTGGGGTTGGCAGTGCCATGGTAAATACTATTAATGTTTTCCCCCATTGTGGCAAACAGAAAACCAGTATTTGAGCCCAGAATCAGATTATAGTTTAATTCCCTCCAATGTCTTTCTGCTGACTGGCTCTGGGCAGTTACCTACTTAGTGCCCAGTTTATCCCCTCTGAATTTTCTGTGGCCTTTAGAAAGGCCTGTTTGCACTGAACAAGTACCAGCACCAGGCAAAAACTCTGGCTGTTTGTCTACAGCACATGAAAACTTCCTGCTCCCACCACCACTTCTGGCAAAGCTAAAGCCAGCGGCCACAGTAGGAACTTGGGAGGCTGAGGAAGAGTGCTATTGCACTAAGAAATGCCCTGGCAGAGGCACGGAGAGATTGTTAGCTGATACCATTACACAAACTCTTCCACTGCACTGGGCTAATTTCCTAAATGTTTTTTGTACATCAGTAAAAAAATAGACACAAGGAAGTTTACCTTTCCAAGGGTTAAATGTGTTTCTCAGACTCGGTGGTCTGTACATGCCTTATTGGGTGCTATGGCCACACTGCAGTCCTGCCAACAAAGTCAAGTGGCATCAAAAGCTGATTGCCACCACAGCATGGCCTTCTCCCTGAGATAGGAGCTGGCTCCTCCAAGGCTTCCTAGACCACAGGCATTGGCTTGAGCTTAGTGCCACCCTGCTGGGGATCAACAGCTTCCAGATTCACAGCAAGTCTCTAGACAAAGCAGACTTCCTGCTGTGTGAGAGCTCCTCAGGAGCCTCAGTGCCTGCAGCTGGGCAGGGAGAGGAGCAGGAGCACAACAGTGGTTCCCATGTACTTACATGACATCCTGAGTAGGTGTAGAGCTCATCCAGCCCTCTCGATAAAGCAATCTCCACCCATGTCTGCCCAGGGCTGGAGCATGAAGATCTCTCCACGCAGAGACAAACATCTGCCATCAGAAGTCTCTGTAACCCCAGTAAGGAGTGGGGAAGGAAAAGAGGAGAAAACACTCCCACTTTGGTGACTTTGAATGAGTTCTCTTTCCATGTTTGTTTACTTGGCACTGTTATGGTACGTTTCCCTTTATAAAGTTCAAAAAAATTAAAACTTCTGTCTTTAAAGCAGCAACAGGACAAATAAAGCACAAACATAGAAGACAACAAACATGAATGGGAGAAAATCAGATGTGAAACAAACAACACAGAGCAGAAAGTTGTATAGATGATTACCTGATTTGCTTTTGTCAGCCAGCACTTCTTTTCCTCACATCCAGTTAGCCTCATAAACAGCCTGGCCAGGTGCAGATGCCATATTCTTTTTCTTCTCTTCCCAAAGAAAATTTTTAAAAATTATTTCTTTCTTCCTGTTTCTGTGACAAGTACCACTCTTCTCCAACAGAAGACTCTCTTAAGGCCTAGTGAAATGAAGCACGAATCTATCCTAAGGACTTGGTGTAGCAAACAGTGGAAAAAAGTATAAAGTATCTGTTGGTCTGGGACTAACAAATATTCTGAAAGAGAAAGATTTGCTTAGAACCGGAACACCACATGCTTTCAAAGGAAGGGAAAATAGGACAGCTGAGACTTCATTTCAGTGATCTCTGAAGAGAATAAAAGCTGCTGCTGACTTTTGCGTATGTCCACTACAGCCAAAGAACACTTGGCTCAGGTATGCTCTTACAAGTAATGCCCATGTTCATTTTCTTGAGCAGAGGGAAGAGAAGAAGGAAAATATGGGGAATTTTCACGTATGCTTTAAAAATCCTAACAAATTAAACCAAATAAAAATAGATGAGAGCACACCATGTAAAAGATAGGCCCTTTTCAGAATGAATGCACTGAACGAAAAGGAGAAATACATTTTGTGCAAAAGTATTTCACAAATGCAACTTAATGACTTCACACTAAGCCATCAGTGTAATTTGCCCTTCCCCAAAGATCTTTAGCTATTACTCCATCTGGCACAACACAATCATGAGAAATAACGTGGGCTACCCAGGACATGTCTTCTCCAAGGTTTTCATTGGCAATAGTGGGCATAACACTGCTGCATCACAGCCTGGCATAGAAAAACCCCACAGCAAATTTCCCAGCCAGCTGCATGACACAGCCTCAAGCTGCACCATGGCAGGTTTTAATTTGGTATTACGAAAAAATTTTTCACTGAAAAGATTGTCAAGCACTGGAACAGGCTGCCCATGGAAATGGTGGTGTAACTATCCCCAGAGTTATCGAAGACATGTGGATGTGGCACTTTAGGGACATGGTTTACTGTGGACTTGGCAGTGCTGGTTAATGGTTGGACTTGATGATCTTAGAGATCTGTTCCAACCTGAACAAGTTTATGACTATAAAACATCAATCACTGCCTTTGGAAACACAGAAAGAAATGCCACAGTAAACTGAAGTCCTTAGTATTTAAGAATGCAAATAAATAAAGACTTCCTCACATCATGAGGTCTTTTTAATTAGCTTTATATATAAAGGTATACACTTAAGAAAAAGTAACACTCATCATACCACAGTGATAGAGCCACATGTACACCAGGTGCTTTACAGAAGTTATACAGTACACATTCTGCTTGGAAGCACCAGTGCCTTTCAGTGGTGAGTCAGGCTATCTCATGTACTTGTGCAGGGATTCACTCACAATGAGCCATATTTATATCTGAAAGTTCAAAACACTGAATGGAGAAGTAGACTGAGCCACTGTACGCTCTCATCAGAATATACTGTGCAATGCAGACAAGCTACTATTTACTGTAAATAAACAGTAAATAATTATAATATCCAATAAATATCAGATTAATTTGGATTAGCAGCAGAATTTTGTCCCTTCAAACATACCCTGGTTCACTAAAGAGCATCAGTCATGAGTTCCTTTCACTAAAATGTATTTGTGGGAAAATTCTTAAGAGAATAATTTTAAAAAATCAGAAAAGAAATGGGCAGTGGAATTAAATTCAAGGCATTAAATGTATCCACTTTTCCTGCTTAAGGCTATCCATTGCCTATTGGTTTTCTAGTGGGATGAAAACAACAAAGGAACAAGTCAAACTGCTTATGTCCACAAGTACCTCCAAGTAAAGGATGCCTAAGAAGACTAAAGGATCAGGCCTTTAGCAACATCAGATTGCAGAGAGAGGGACTTCCACAGAGTACTGAGGAGTTCTGGCCTGATCTACTTTCATGAGATCCCAAGACTTCTAGTTCTTGCAGCAATGCTGTGATCTGGAAAGATCCTTTCCAGAGCTGACTTTGAGAGATGTGGGTTTCTGTGCTCACAGTGCTATGGAAAGGAAACAAAAGCATGAGGGATGACTATGGAAATGAACATTAATGGTTACTATTAAGATAATTTTGCTTCAGTTAGAATGAAAAACAAGTCGACAATTATACATGAAAAATTAGCTTTTATTAAAAATGTTTAGTAATAAGCAATGATTTTTCAATTTTTTTTTTAATTTACTAAACCTAAACATACAAAGTCAGAAGCAAACAAGAAATTGCTTGGTTAAAATATTACTGAAGGTTAACTTGCCAGTAGTTCTATTAGATTTCCTGCAAGGCTTGTTTTTAAAATATCTTTGTTATTGTACTATTGGCTTTCCTTTACAGAGATCCTCATCCTCCAGTAGAGATGTGTAGCCATCAACATGGATGATTTGATTCATTTATATGAACAGAAGAAAGAAAAAATAAGTTGCATCCATCTCTCAGTACAAAACCTATTTCTCTATGTTAATGCTTGCACAGAATTTAGAGCTCCATATGCTGACTGCTGAAGCCAAAGGCAGCTCTTTCACTGACTACAGTTTGCACCATACCAGAATGGCAACATACTAATTTCATATTAACTCATGAATGTATTCTTTGGTCACAAACATCCGGTACCTACCCAGTTTACAGTACATCAGATGCTATTTTTCACCCTTCTAAGTAGCTTATTTTATTTGTTTTATTCCATGCCATTCAGATTTTTCTCATGCATGTATACTCCATTCCTGTGTGCATGCATGTGCACATAGTCTGAGTTGTTTCTATGCAGATACATCAAGATTGAAAAAAAGGATGTCCTTCACCTTCTGATAGCTTTCAGACGTCAGACTGCAACAGCTCTAGTCTAAAACAGCCTTTTATTGGAGTCCCTCTGGAAACTCAATTCATCTTTAGGGTACCACATTACTGATGTTTTCAAATACACAAAATCGGAAATTTGTGATAATTTTATTTCATTGTCTATTACACGGTAAAGCCACATTATTCCAACTCGAAGTCTTATTATTGGTGTGAAAAGTTTAAGATTGAGTAAGGGAAAATCTAGCTGCTGAGGATGCAAGTAAGAGTGTCTAGACAATGACACTTTGCTTAAAAGGCACACCAAGAAAAGGCAAGCTAGGTTCCTCTCCTGATGGTTTAAATCTGGTTTACATTTTCTCTTATATATATAAATATGCATATATATGTGTGTATATCTACACAAACCTATGTATGCACACACACCTTTGAGTTTTTGAGAACAGAAACTTCAAGAAGTAGAAATTATTTTAAATAAATAAGAACCATACTAATGGGGGAAGTTGGTACTGGTCTTTTTTCCTGCATTGTGATTATAATCTAATGACACACTGATATGTTTATACCATTTTTTACTTTATATCATTCTATTGTATAAATGTGAGGCATAAGACTACCAGGTGCATTTTATCTTGCCTAAAGTAATTTTTATGGATCTTCTGTGTTCTTGCATTTTCACAAGGAATGGTCATTGCTCTAAGAAATACAAAAAGAGTTGAGGATAAGGATGTTCTAACAATCACAATTAAGATTTATTTGACTCTAGGGTTTACATGTCAGAGCATGGTGTGCATGCAAACACACAGAGAATGACAAGGAGAGCAATGGCTGTATATGGCTCAAACCCAACTACTGGTTACCAGCATGGCTGTAGAATGCTGATCCTGTAAGAACTTTTTGTTTCCACTGGCATAAGTTTTGTGACATAATCCATCATTTCCAAAACCTGCATTGTTCCATCTAAATGGTCCACGTATGTTGATGATTTATGTTAAGAGGTATGAGATGATTACTAACTTCCAGAAAACATTTAACAGAAGATGCCCATACAGTAGTCACCATTAAAAGTTTAACAGCTGAAGGCTGAATGTAAAGATCTTTTCAGCTGTATTGTTTAAAGAAGTATAACTATCACAGTGAAGTTATTTACATAAAAGGCAACAATAGTAAAGATTTCAATAGAGAACACAGTAGATTGTTCAGAGAGTGGATCACATTTTCTGCTAAGTCTGGAATATTTCTCACAATGTTGTAAATTCTACCAATAGATATTCCACAATATAAACCAGACAAGAATTTGTAAAAAGTTATTAAGAGCTTGGTCCTGCATTTCTGATTTCCCAAAATCTACCAACAGAAGACTGTAAGAATGTTGAATGTTTAGCGATTGCAGGACAAACCCCTCAGAACACTTTTAAATGTTGCTTCTTTTCTATACTTATTAAATATAAGTATTCAATTTATTTTCTTTGGCTTTTAAATTACTATCCCTTTGTAGCTATAATGTGAAAACAAACAAACCCCAAAGCACTAATAACTCCCCTCTCCCCTCAAAACAGTGATTAAAAAAACCCCAAATGACCCAAAAAACATATCCAGAAAGTGTAGCTGTTACTTCATTATAAAACTATGGTGCAAAATAGAGGTTTATACTGGTCAGAATTGCAATAGCAATTGGAAGTTTACACTGAAGGAGTGATCATAAGTATTGCTTCTCCTGAATAACAAAAATTAAAACTGATTAGGCACTTGTTTTCTTGTTTAATGACAGCTGACTCAATGTGCGCACCAATGACAGAAATACTCTCTAAAGAATGTTCTGTAGTGTAACAACTACTCAACTACAACAGTCCCTGATTCAGGAGAGCAGAAAAACATCTGCCTATTACTTACTTTGTTATTAAATCTTACTGCTATGACTGGGCTGGATACATGTTTCAGTGCTGTCCTGAATCAGGATACTTGTTCAAATTGGAGTTTCAAAAGATAATACAGTGGTGAGCAGCTTTTCATTATACTACAATAGCAATTTTATCTAATTTGAGTCTGCTCCCCACCATATTATCCTAATACTTCCCAACAGAAAACAGGCATAAAATAAATAGGACAACCAAAGATTACATAATAAATATGCTACTAAGTGGGAGAAAAATACATTGCAATATAAGGCTCGGTAGTGTTGCACAATCAAGAAATCATTCCAGGTGCTCCAAAACACAATTCCCCATGTACAACACCAAGTTACCACTATACACCTGAAAAAGATTGGGAAGTAACAGATTAAACTTCTATTACATTAAACATTTGAAAATGCAAACAAGTGGCAATGTGTTTCGCTGCCTTTGCAGAACACCATATGTATGTTCTTGACTGCTCCAATTGTCACGGCTTGTGAAGGAAAACTTAACAGATTGGATTTTTGAAAACTCTCACAATCTAATTCCTTCTGACTTACGAAGTTACCAGTGTCCACACTGACTCATAGTATTATCTTTTAAAGTAAAACAAACTCAGAAATTTTGCTGCCTCCGTTTCTTTGCATCCATCGCATCTAGGATAGGTTGCCTCTTTGCAGTGTACCTCTGACGAAGCTCCTCAATTTCTCGTTCCATCATAGGGTCCAAAGCCTTTAATCTCATCTGTAATTCTTCTAAACTCAGATTCTTTAACTGTAAAACAACCAAATAAAAAACAATCCCACAAAATATTAGAAACTGTTTTCAACAAAAATAAAAACCACTGCCTTTCATAAGCCTTTAATTTATAGCAGCAGTATTTTTACCCATTTAGAACATATGTATACATATCTACAACTGTTGACATAGCCAAAAGCCTTAGTGTGCTCCACTGTACGTAATTTAACAGCATATGAAAACAAACACATGCAGTACATTTAATTTTTTAAAAAAACCTTTACAAGCCTTGCAAATAAATACAGGGCTGGAGTTTAACTCATTAGGCTGAAAAAACATGCCAGAGAATACAAATATATATACATATATATACTCATACATAAATTATATTGCATAATCAAATACTTCTTACTGAACTTCCGTCTCTTACAGAAGTCTTAAAAATAGACAGCTGCTGTAAATTATACTCTGACAAATATTTAGGGGTACTTTCTTATAAAAATGAAAAGGCACCTGTCTTCCTCAACAGACCGCTGTCAGAACCAATCAAAACAAATAAAACAAATTACTAACAGTGTTTAAGTAATGCATGAAATAATTTCTTGAATTCATGGGTGGGGAGAATGCTACCTTTGACCAAGTTCTTTTCTTTCCAAAAATATTTCCGCACAGTGATTAACAGTTCATTACCTTTTACTTATTAAAAGTGACTGGTCAGTTATATAACACGTCAGTGATTTCACGGCCTTACCGGCTGCTGCCAGTAAAGGTTGGAGTCTTGGCAAATACTGGGACACATCAGGCACTACTGCTCTGCCTGCTATTGCAGGGAATGATCTGCATTTGAAATGCATTCTTTGTCCAGCCTATGTGGGTTTTGCTGATGTAGTTTAGTGCCTTTCTGCATTTCTCTCTTGTCAGAATTGCCAATGTGCCAATTACTCTTCACCAGTGTGAAAAACATCAACAGATTTCAAATAGCACATATAATTTCCTCTTAGGAAAGGGATAATCTTAATTTTGTTTGCAAATATTCTGACATTGCAAACAAGGACACTACCTAAGTCATGGGTAAAAAAAAAATCAAATCTGAATCAACTACTAATGAGTCAATACTTTGTTCATGAATCTAGGGCAGACTTCCATCAACACAGTCTGATCTGTCTTCCCTGAGGAATGAACTGCTACTTTTGATCTTTATTTTTATCAGCCATTGAGGCATATAAATTAGCAACACATACTGCTACATACAGTCCAAACCACAGCATTATGACTTGTACTAACAGATCACATTGTACATAGTAAACAAATAAAGCCATAATAGAGAGAGAGAGCATATCAGAAATGCATAGCAGAGCATATGGAAAAGATGCACATTTCCATGCAACATCATTTTAACCATCAGATTCCTAATGAAGAAGAGAATTAAACCTCAGATGTCAAAATACCTTTGAGGACTAAAGACCCTGAGACCTATATGAGACCTCAGATGTGCTCAGCAATGTCAGTCTCACAGAATCACAGAGTATGTTAAGTTGGATGGGACCCACAAGGATCATCAATGTCCAGCTCCTGGCCCTGCACAGGATAGCCCCAAGAGTCACACCATGTTCCTAAGAGCATTGTCCAAACAGTTCTTGAACTCTGTCAGGCTGGTGCTGTGACCACTTCCCTGGGGAGCTGTTCCAGTGCCCAACCACCCTCAGGGTGAAGAACCTTTTTCTGATATCCAACCTAAGCCTCCCCTGACACAACTTCAGGCCATTCCCTCGGGTCCTGTCACTGGGCACCACAGAGAAGGGAATCAGTGCCTGCCCCTCCTCTTCCCCTCACACTGTCTATGACAATGAGGTCTCCCCTCAGTCTCCTCCAGGCTGAACAGACCAAGCGACCTCAGATGTTCTTCATATGGCTTCCCCTCCAGACCCTTCACCATCTTTGGACCTTCACCACTTCCTTTGGACACTTTGTTTGCCTTCCCTTGGTCTCTCCCAAGGACAAATGACTTTGTTTCTAAGGAGGGAAAGAGTTGCCTCCCTAGGAACGAAATATCATCTGGTATACTGCATTTCTCCCATATGACACATAGAAAAAAGGATGGGGGAAAGGAATTCCTCAGTCATCACGACTTCTGCAGAAAGAGACATTTTCCTTTTCAGAGAAAGAAAATATTAAAAAACTGCATTATTCTATTTAATTTTTAGCCTATTGGTATATGTAACTGGCACATGACACACTTTTCCATGAAGATATTCTCTTAGAGGAGTTAAGTGTCAGAGATTTTAAGTATAATGGGAAGAGATGACAGTGCTGACTCCACCGTTTAACTGATCCAAACACAGCACAGACTAGAGGAGCAATAAACCCACGTGTGACAGGAATACTGTATTAGCACATGTGACAGGAATAATGCATTTGGGGCTCCACAGACCACCAAATGGACTAAGGTAGGCACTGAATAATTTTGTGCATGTGTTTTGTGAGAAATGCCAGTGATGAAGTCCTACCCACTCTTGGCCAGTCTGGACAGCCACTTATTCTCTCTCAGTCACCACTGTAGACATCAGGCTTAAACTGCACAGAATAGACTACAACTGATGTAATCATGTAATTATTCTGCCCTGAAAAACACTTTTTCATAAATTAGCAGAGAAGAATGTGGTGGGTGAGTTTTTATTTAAATTTCAAACAAGGTTACAGAGCCAGCAAACAGAATTAATTATTCTTTAAAAATCACAGACAGCTGGGATGAATAGTAAAATATAAAGAAAATGAATATTTTTAAGACAGAAACTAAGAATCTTTCAGAATTACCTCAGACACGTCACCCAGGGGACCCAGATAGCCACAGTATTCATCTAGATGAATGGCTGATGCTCAGGACATTTTAAAGGAAGGAGGTGGCAGAAAACAGAAGAGTTAGGAAGTTCTCATCTATCTGACATCAGATGAGAAAAACACTTAGTCACCCACAGTTGAATCTGGGATATGTATATGTATGTCTGTGCACATATATGTCTCCCTGGCAAATTAAAAAAGGTATTTATTTGACTTCTACCTGTGCTATAGATATTACCTCAAACCCTAAAAGCCTGCAATAATCCAAACACTGAATGCAACAGCAAATAGATCAAATAAAATGTGTAGAAATAACTCAAACAAGATATTTAATCACTCCTATGTACTTTAATGCCCTGCATGATAAATATTTTGGTTCAAATTCTTAAAGCAACAGAGCTCAGCATTCATTTACTTCCAGTTGCAAACAGTTTGCAATTTAAACTGCCATAAATAATTCACCAAATAGTTTGTTGCTGTAACTACTGGGGCTACTGGCTTTAATGTGAAGGGAGAAGGGAGCATTCAGCAGTACAAACTACAGGAATTCAGAAAGGCTTTAAATTATATTTCAGTAGCTTTTTAAAAGCTGTTAACTGCAACAATTAAATTGTTACAATTACAACTGTAATCAGGACAGCATTTGTGTGACAATAATAGATAGTTTAATTTCTGCCACTCCAAGTAATGGACGCAATCGTGCCCTTTCAGAGATCAAACACCCACAACCACACAAGAGACAGCAATCAGTTCAGGATGGGCCGCCTCCAAGACAGAGGTTTTAAGTGAATGGCGTTTCTGGTAACAGTGTTTGTCTTCACTGGGACACTTTTTTTCAACAGGTAATCACATGGATTTGGGAAAGCAATAGTCCAAACTCCAATTTATAAAGACACACACAGACACAGCCTTTTAGAGTGAGTATGCATACCCAGGTTTCAGAAAAAAAATTAGGCGTATGAAGGAAAAACTTGTCCTTAAAGATATATTTGTTAAGCTACTCATTAAAGAGAGCTACAATGTATAAGGGAAGCAGATTAAACAAGGAAGCCAAACCACTGCCAGAGCCAACTGACATTGAATGATTTCTGCTTGAAGCTTATGTATTCTCAAAAGAGTCACACACAAAGAAGCCTCACTGAAATTCCCTGCTTTGCTAGAGCAAGGGAAATCAACTTTGCCTATGAAGACAACAGAAAACAGTAATCCTCATGGGACAAGCTCCCAGTGCTGCAAGCTGAGTGCCAGCATCTCCTGCCTCGACCTCCTCTCCCTGATTCAGGGGGAAATCCTGATGGAAGGCAACCTTTCAGAAAGGAGTGCCATCGACCCAAGCTTCCAGTGGCAGAAGTATCTTTCAGCAGCACCAACCTAAGCTGGGACAAATAGCACAGAATAAAAGCATAACTCACCTTCTAACTGAGCTACAATTTTCAGTTATAATCTTTGGAAAAGGCAACTGAGCCACACACTTAGGAGACATTAGTCTGGAAACTTGGTGCACTTTATCTCAAACTTCTAGAAAATGGGACACGAATCATTTAACTCCCCCTTGCTCATTTTTCAACTTAATTGTTGGTTAGAGGCTTTTCCAGGAAAGTCTACATGTAGAAGTTAAAAAGGAGCAGAACAGATAAGGAATCACTAGCAAGCTTTTCTTAATGTGACTGTCCTCATTAAGCTGGGATACAGTAAAAATCCAAAAGTTGAGGCAGCTCCAGGCGTGAAGTGTTCCAGCTGCCACCAGAGCACAGGTCAGAGCTACAAGCACTCCACAGACAGGCACAATGCCCTTGTGTGAAGGTGGCAGGAACCACTGCTAATCGGTTTGAGGGTTTAAAATAATCCAGCATGATCACACAAGGTTTGTTAAATACAGTGCAAATTAGCATGTCATCAGAAGAATATTTGCTGTTGTAGTGGGTTGACCCTGACTGGATGCCAAGCACTCACCAAAGCTGCTCTATCACTCCCACAACTGGACAGGAGAGAGAAAATATAACAAAGATTATAAGAGATACTGTCTAGGAGAGATCACTCACCAAATTCCATCATGGGCCAAACAGAATTGAATTGGGGATATTAATTAAATATACTTATAACAAAATCAGAGCAGGGTAATGAGAAGTCAAATGAATCTTAAAAACACCTTCCCTCCACCCCCTCCCTCCTTCCCAGCTCTACCTCCTTCCCCCAGAAGCAGAGTGAGATAGGAAATGGAGGTTATGATCAATTAATCACGTTGTTTCTGCTGCTGCTCGGGGAGAGGAGTCCTTCCCCTGCGTCAGTGTGGGGTCCCTCCCATGGCAGACAGTCCTTCATAAACTTCCCCAATGTGAGTCCATCCCACAGGCATCAGTCTCCACAAACTGCTGCAATGGGGGTCACTCTTCCATGGGGTGTAGCCCTTCCAGGACAGGCTGCTCCAGCATGGGTCCACCCCAGGATCACAAGTCCTACCAGGAAACCTGCTCCAGCATGGGATCCTCTCCCCACAGGTCTGCAGGTCCCCACCAGGATCCCTACTCATGCTCCAGCATGAGCTGCCCATGGTTTCACAGATCTGTTTCACAGATCTCTCTTGAGCATCCATCTGCTCCAGTGTGGGGTCTTCTCCATGGGCTGCAGGTGGATCTCTGCATCCCCATTTACCTCCATGAACTGTAGGAGCACAGCTGCCTCACCACAGTCCTTACCAGAGGCTGCAGGGGAACCTCAGCTCCAATGCCTGGAGCTGGAACCTCCTCCCCAGCTTCTTCTCCACTGACATTGGTGTCTGCAGAGTTGGTGCTCTCACACAGTCTCACTCTGCTCTTCTCTGGCCACAATTACCACTGTGCATTACCTTTCTTTTTCCTTCTTAAATATGTTATCATAGTGGCATTACCACCCTTCCTGACTGGCTCAGCCTTGGCCAGCAGTGGGTCCAGAGCTGGCTGGCACTGGCTCTGCTGGACATGTGGGAAGCTTCTGGCAGCTTCTCACAGAAGCCACCCTACTACCAAAACTCGGCCACACAAACCCAATACACCTATGCAGAAAACATTCTTATTCTGGTCAATACTGGTTTCAGGTGATTGCTTTTTCTACATGTCTTCAAACAGTGACATGCAAGGAACTCTTTCCTTACATACTGATACAGTCTTCTCCCAGAATCAAACTTCTTCGAGGGAAGTGTAACAAGTTTTACTTTTCGTGTCTTTTGATCTAACTTCTTGCATCCCATATGGACGAGGTTCATTTGGATCAGTATTTTCAGCAAAGCAAAGAATAATTACTTGCAGTCAATACTACTGTCTGCAGGAGTACCCACACTGTATCTTACATACTTCGTTTACAACTGTCATCAGATCACACTGATGAAAATTCCAAAATGGCCAAAATGGGCACATGGAAAATAGGTTAGCATTCCTGACTACAGACCTGAGTTCTGCAGTAATAAGCTCATAAAGAGATAAAGTACAATAAAAAATGGACTCTCAGAAATCATGAAGTCGAAGAGTACAATGTAAATCGTCACTACTGGCTTCTACCTGTGTCCAGCACAGGAGTCAGGACATATATCTAAGATACTTGGTGGTGCTTGCGGTCCATGGATTTAGGTGAGGGGGTTTGGAACTCAACAGCCACACTTGGCCAGCACATATCTGTAGCCATCCAAACTTTTCAAAGGGTGGAAGCCAAAGTTGTGGTGGATGTAGAACACTACAATTTTAATCCATCCTGGACAGCAAGAGACGTAAATAAAACCTGTATGCCAATTATGTTTTCAATACAATAAAAGTAGATTTCATTATTCATTTCATAATGCAAGAGTTACCATTGCAAACCTCCAGTCTATCAAAGTAAATGATGAAATACTGCTATTAAGCTGGTGAACAAAAACAAGCAAATGTATTTTCAGGGTTTAAATTGTTAAGAAAATAGATATTGAATCAAATAGTAATCTGTATCAAGTTTGTTATGTTTACTTGAAAAATGAATTCTTCCTAGCAACTGCTTAAATGATTCTTACATGCAACATGCCTATTAGAGGCCTTTGATTAAAAAAATATGGATTGTTAATACTATGTTCTGAGTCATCTATTTTCCCATCTGCTAGTAATTCCTACAACATGAATTATCAACCGAATGGCTAACAACAATTATTGCATCAATGGCACTCGCAAAAGGGGGTTGCCCATAGCACCTTCTAAGATTTAACCAGTGCATGTCTTGGATTGTCTTGTGTGTTATTGGTCTCAGGTAACAGAAACTCTTCTCTCTAGCTGTTCACTTCCCTCTGCTGAGTGGAGTTTCCTTTACTCTAATGGAATGAGCTCCACTGATGGCTTCAACCTTTTTTTAACTTATAAAAAGTTAGACTTGAGTCAGAATCCAAAAGGTACAAGGTGGGCCTTTCTGACCAATTTATCTCTACTGTGAATTCACATCCGAAATTGGTGAATCTCACTAGTGAAAAGGTTTTCACACACTTGTGCGCAAGGAAATATTTCACAGCTACTGTTGTTTGTTCAGCTGCTCCCATGCGGCAACAGGAGGAGAACTGCCTTGTTTTCTTAACCAGCAAATCCTGCTGACCCTAAGGAGTGTCAGGTGAGGATGAGCTGTCTCAGGCACCCACGGGCCACACACCAGAACTCTGACTTGCTGCCATACCCACCCCTGCTCTCACTACAGTGAGCAAAACAAGAAAACAAACTTGGATGGGGAATGGAGTGAGAGCATTTATTTCACGGTGTCCCAAGAGCAAGTATCCTTGTTGCAATGCACAAAGTTATACAAAAAGGACCTCACTTACTGTGAGGAGAGAAGGACTGACAACTTAACGTTCAAAAGCCAAAGTTTATTCCACAGGACTACAGTTATCTTAAGCATTTTGGGGGGTAAAATAAGCATATAAAAGAAAATTAAAGATTAAGAAGTTCCTGTAATTTTAAAATGTTTTTCTAGGGATAAAATTGTATATAAATTCTCCATGATTAATCCCCATTTTCATTAGTAGAATTCTCTCAGCTGTAACATTAAAGCTGAACATAATTTCTGCAACACAAAGCTAAATCTTAGTCACTGCCATCAATATTTTTCAGCTCTAGGAGACTTCTTAGCTTCATACAAAGTGGCATTTCAATAGAAATCACCAACAGGAACAAAACAGTTTTCTGTAAGTGTTAGTGCATACTATCATTTGCATACTTTTTTTGAATAGTGCCCAGGGCTCTCCTTTGAGCACATTAAATACTGCCAATACTAAAAATCAAAAATCATGAGCCAAGTTCTTTACCTTCATTCAGTTAGCCTTAAAATTAGATTCCTGAAATAAGATGTTTTTAGGAGAAGGGAAGTGTCTTTTTATTTTCCTTTTAATTTCTAAGTCATCAGGAGGCAGCTATAGAATCTAAATACTTCTGCAATTAAAATGGCTAAAAAGCCCGGGGGAAAAAAAATCTAGTAGCCAAAAACCTTAATGAGCAATCCTGACTATGGGAACTGAAATCTAAGGAAAAGCACAGCTTATCATGAACAGCAGTGTAAAATTAGCAATAATGTCAACTTTTGCCTCTTGCAATTTTATCCAGTTCCTGACAAAATAGTAATGCAGTGTGCATTGATGCTTTATCATATCCTACACATTGCAAATACAGTTCACATTGGTTTTACCTACTATAGCAGCTGGTGTTCTTGTAGCTATTAGATATATAGGTTTCACTAAAGCAAATAAAGCAACATAGGAGAGTTAAACATGGGGAAATAAACTGAAGCAAAGCATCTCAAAAGTCTTGCAGCTAGGAAACATCCATTAATAAGTACCTTTGAGATCAAATCTTTAGTATCTTATAGAAAAGTGTAAAAAATAAATTCAAGTGTACAGAAGGAAAAAATCCCACCATTCTCTTTTTCCTGTGTCATTTATACAGTGTATATTGTTACACTACACACTTGGGTCTACTGAAGCATGACACTTTAATTTGCTATCACTTTCTCTTTAGAATTTCATCACCCATCACAGACATTTTAAAAATTACTTTTAGAGTATCACAGGCAAAAATTTCACAGTTTGAAATCCCCTAGAGAAAAATCTTGGTGGTTTTTTATATACTGTGATTTTCTATACCAGGAATCTCAAGCTTAATTGTACAGTTTGTCCTGAAGAATACTATAAATGTTTACTGAAGCTCCCAACAGAGTAAATAAGCTAAAGATTAGGAAAAACACTCCATCTGGATACTCACCATGCTGTTTAAACTTCATTGCAAATATATCCACACAGTGTTGATGGCAAAGTATCTATTACACCTGATCTAAAAATATGCAGGATTTCCCCCCCAGCCCCTTCTGCTTTTGGAGGGGGGAAAAAAAACATGGGAAGAAAAAACAAGATAAAATAACCCCCAAAACATCCTTTCAAATATTACCAAGCAAAGATACAAAGCTTTAAAAGGAAAAGTTCTTCAGCTAAAGCTCTTAGTGTAGCAAGTAAGTAGCATCAAAAAGTCAGCATTTTATCTTTATTAATCTGTAGCTCTCCAGGGCAAGTGCTTTTAAATTGTTCTTCATACTGAGCTCAACTATCAGCAGGTATATTACAGTGCCCTTGAATTCCCAATACCACATTTCAGATACTGCAGCTATCATTCAGCTACATAAATCCAGGAGTTACCCTCATATCCAAAAGTTTTCTCAAGTTAAGGCACTGCGTCCCTCACATCAGATTCTTCCATAAAAAGAGCATTTAAAAATATTCCGAAAATACAGTATTTTATTTTTGTAAAATACTACTAATCTACACAGAAATGCAAGCTGTATTAAGAACAAGGATATAAGCTATTAGGGATAAGAAACATTTTAAAAAACCCATTCAGTTAAGACACCAAAACACCATAAAGACAAATTAAAAAATGAAAGATGCTCGTATTTTTGCTAAAATATTTTGTAAATGCAAAACTATAGTGGAAAGTAAATACACAAGTAACTTGAAGTAGAAGCCCTGAGGTTAAAAAACAGCTGTATGAAAATCCAAAAATTCATTGAATACATAATGATATTATTTAAAGCTATTTTTCCTCAGTAGTCCATTTAAGATAATTTTTAAAATAGAAAGAAAAATGGAAATTCATTTAATAGTGAGTTATGACAAAAGATGCATGCACAGCAAAAACCCTCAGACCCAGAAAAGCATTTAAGCTGAAGAGCAATGCAAGAGGCTAGAAGAATTGTAAACCTCAAACCTTAAGAGTACTAGTGAGGGATAATACAAGTGAATCCCAATCTTCTGAGAAGCATAAAAGGTTGATACTCAAAACTTAACCAACAAAACTAAATATTCCTAACAGGAAAAGTCTGTTGGAAGAGAGACACAATCCCCAAACCCAAAATGCACACAGAAATTTGTATCTTGTTTGCTGGGAAACCTTGACTGAGTTATATTCTTTATAAGGAAGAAAATTCAATTTAGTTTAAAACAGACAATCCAGAAAGGTCCTAGGAAAGTAACAGATTACCTTTAATAAATGGAAAAATGATTGACTGTTTGCTGGGGTTTATTTCATGCAGAAAGCTTTCTGGAAGTCACGTATGAGAGAGGATGAATTTCAATCACTTTTGATACAGGATAGACAGAAAAAAATCCTATAGTCCAAAAATTCAGGGCAATTTATGAGCAACAAATGCCAAGTTTATTAATCACTGGGAGAAGGAAAAAGTACAGCAAAGGCAGCAAAAACCTCCCAAGAAAACTGAGACATCAGTTGAAAAAGGCCTGTAAAACATCAGGTATTGTAGAATCTGAACTTGCAGTAACTCAATAAAGACTGGGCTAAGCAGAAAGATTTAACTGAGCTCTTAGTTGTGGCATGGAGAAGAAGAGAACCTTGCCCGAGGACGGCCTGGAGGTTACCACCTTGAGAGGGGGACTGGGGAAGGATCACAGCTAAGCACACCTGAGCTAGCTTAAGCATCAACACACAGCCAGGGATGCTGCACATAGGGACTGACCTGCAGTGAAGTACCAGGGGAGAATCAATTCCTCAGCCCGAAGTGACCAGCATCTTTGCCAGACAGCACCAAACTTTCTTTTCTGTACAACTTTGAAGGTCTAAGGAGAAGCACTTTTGGCTTTTAAAGAATGCATCTCAGTCCACGGTTCCTCAAAAATTCTTTATTCCTTCCTCAAACATTTTCTGGAAATCCTTTCTTCCCTGCCAGAACTGCTTGACTACTGTTCAGTTTGATGTGGTTCACAGTTTTTCTAAAAGATCTGGGTGCCGAAAAGCAGCATCACGGTCCATGGTGACCCCAGAAGGGGAAGGGTACTGTTCCACTCTTGCACGGCATTCAGCAGCTCACTAGCCACAGGGGCTGGAGATTTCATTTGCTGATGAAAGTTTTAATGTTATGAAAACTGATTAAAATTGTTTAGGAAACTCTTTTGTTGTGTTCAAGAACTGAGCATACTTTTAAAATCTCTTTACACCAAAATGATAGTTTATTAACTCTCCCTAATGCTGCCTGCTATTGAAGTCCTATCTATAAATCCTACCAATCAGATACTATAGAGTTTCAGCGGCTTCATTGAACTGGACTTTGGGTTGTGTGGTTTTTTTGGTCAAAATGCATCAGCCCCACATTTGGAAAACACATCATAAATAAACACTATCAAATAAAATTTAATGAACCTGATGAAATCCACCATATGATGGGCTAAATCTAGTGGACAGCTACCAATTTGCTTTTAATCCAGACTAAATGAAATCTAAAGTAATTGAACAAATAAAGAAAGGGATAATATATAAATAACACCACTTAGGTAGCAGTTTTTAAATAATATACAGTACCTCTTCTTTACAATGTAGTAGACCACTGTCATGTAGTAGACCACTCTCACTACAAATAATATACTAAAAAATATCCTGAAAATACAGAACAAGATAAACACTGATAATCTGTCATGTCAAAACACATTAATCAACAATTCCATGTACCAACATATAACTAAAAGCAACACTAAATTAAAAAGAATAGACCACTCCTCTTAACAAGAAATCCAGAGAGTCTAAACACTGAACAGTACACTTAATCATAATCTAAATCTAGTCTCTAAAACACAAACCACCTTGTGAAAAATGTGATGCTCACTCTGTATGAGTTTAGAAACTACATTTATTCATGCAATAAGATTCAATGATTCAGTGGCACATTCACTGACTGAGTCGAGAACTGCCAAAATCATGTGCCAAAGAAGTATTCTATTATCAAACATCTTGTCTATGACTCAAACATTAGTGCAGTCAAGCCAATTAGCACAGTTCTTTCTTACCTTCACAGAATTATCTCTTAGGAAGGTCACCAGTATTTATCTGTTTGTTTTCTCACAGAGAACAGAGCAACACTAGTTTATTTAATAGGTTTTTCAGATTACAGTCTGCAGATAGAGTTTTGACTCACTACCCAATGCAAACAGGTACTGTACAAACTTCTGTGCCAACACAGTTCATTAATGCCCATTCAGGTTTAGAGTGCTCACTACTCCCCTTCTGCACCTCTGGAGTAAATGATGACAATTACATAGCCCACAACTCAGGAACGGTACAAGCTCTGCAAACCCTTATGCTGTGAATGAAGTCTCAGTACAATCTTTTTGGCCTCTCTGCTGGCTTTCCAATCCATCTCTTAAGTGCTTATCTAGGGTTCAATTGAGGGCTCAGTTTTCTAGACTTAAAAATCCATAAAGAAGAAAATAATTACAAAATCTTATCCATTGCATAGTATATCAACAGTGAAAAGGTTATACACACTACCCTTGAACATTGGCAATGTTCAATGTTCAAGTGCAGAACATTGGTGATCTGCAAGTGTCTGTAACTTCTAGTCTAAATCCCACTCGAGAAAAAATGTTAGGAATTTAATCCAGGTTTTAAAATTGATTTTGTGTTCACAATTTGGAAACTGAAGTAGAACCAAAGGCTTCACCTATATTATTTCCAGCCCTAACTACCGGGGCAGGAAATAACATGAACTCCCATCCAGCACATTCCTAGACCACATAAAAAGCACAAGGAAAATGTTAGCTAGACAAATGAATTTCTCCAGTGCAAGGTGTCACTACTCAAACAAAATCCATGCTCAATGGAGTCAGCTGCTACACAGTTCACAGGCTCAGCTTTAAATAAAATTATGTTTCACAATTGCACTTTCAGAACTAATTAATAGCCAAAGCAAAATATATTTCAATTTGCAGTGCGTCGTAAAAGCAGTTCAGTAGCTTTAGCTTTGACCATCTTCATAGCAAAGTAAAGATGAAAACACAAACACTGAGGTTATTAAATGCCCTCATAATTTATTTAGAGTATATCACTAGGGTTTCTGCTTACAGAACATCTAGTCCTCAGTTTGAATGGTATCCTACATTCAAAGATACAACACTGAAGAGAGACAAAGTACAAATTTATAGGATTGGTCATGTATTAAGTGTCATTGTTCAGTTTTTAAGAATAGAAAGTGCATGAATAACTCCCTCATCACCAACAGATCTGATGAATATGCATGAGCTTAAACAGATGCAGGGAAACATAGGTTTGGTGTCAAGGATTGCATATCTGTCCTGGACTTTAAATATTAATTTAACAATGCACATACATTATTTCTTGATCCAATTATTGCATGTCTGGGCGTGGGCACTAGGATTTACTGTCAAAGAAAAACTGCTCTCAGAAAACCATGAAAATATACAGCATACATTCTTGATGCAAAATAAATTGACTTTATCTGGCAGAAGGATATAGGAATGGGGAGGAAAGGAATCATGAGTATCTTTATAAACTTCTACATCCTGTCACAAGCAGAAAACAACACTGCATCAGATAGTTTTAAAACCTGGTATTAAAATACAGCAACAAATCCTAAGAACCTCAAAAATGTAGTTATTTAAAGAATCTCCACTACTAGTACCATCTCCCTTTGTCACCCACAAGAGAGAAATATTCTCATTTGGAACTCAAATTATTTTCTGGGTAGATTCCATTGGTGACACAGTTTTGAATACAATCTGCCTTGAACTATCTCACATATTGAGTAGTGGACCCACTAGCCAATTCTTTTTTTCCTTGAAGAAACAAACTGTCAGCTCACGTTTGGATGGAGGAAAAATTACACTTCTTTTTCTGTTTATGGTCTCTGAGACTTGCACTACTGCTGATACAGCTGGAGACTTGCATTCTTATGGTCTGAAATCAGAGTGCAATTCAAGTCTAGATGTCCCAACATCCTATCACCACAGAAGTTACATTAGTAATTCAAGAATGCTATAGACATGAAGAAGGGAATGTCTTGTCGGGTTTTTGACATCACTGAAAAGGTAAGGTTTTCATTGTAATATTCCTACTTCATCTCACACACACACCCCTATGCGCACAAAGTTGAAATTACAAATATTGTATAAACTGTGAGAATTCACAATGCTGTAAAATCAAACACATCAGAGAAAATTTTTAAAAATTATTATTTTGTTACAGTGAATGTCAAATTCACCAAATGCTCCATTAAAGGCACAAAATGCAAATAATGACTTCAAAATATTTTAAAATCCAAAACATAGGAAGCGGTATTTTAAAGTAGCAACATTATCATGTTGCATACAAAAAAATTTGTGGAACTGGTCCATCCAGTTAATTTTGTAAAATAAGTAACTTTGCTTCCATTTTCATTACTGATTCTGACTTTATACTCTCATTCACAGAGGTTTTAGATTCTTGCAGTCCTTACGCATTTCCATCTCAAACCACATTCCTTTCCTCCATCAGTATCTCTTATTGATTTAAATACAATCTCAGAGAAAGATCTTACTCTGCTGATTTTTGACATTAATATCTCCAAATATCTTCCACTCTGGGAGTTTGTATTTATGCCATTTGATGGTCTGTACTGCACAGGGAATCCTAGTAATCATGAACTAAATGCCTACTAATCTGGTTGGTAATGATGTTGGCTAGAATGCCAGTCACGTTTACCAGATCCTGGCCATTAGAATAATAATAGCAAATTAGTATCTTCAGTAATTTAACAATTTCTCCTACTTCAATAAATGTATTCTATTTATACTTCCCTAACTAGAATCACGGTGCATAAGTTGCCTAAAAGCAGCAACGTTGCAAAATTCGAGGGTAAATTAATTAATTACAGTAATTTGCTTATCTATGCTGAAAATAATTCACCTCTTTCTCAGCAATATAATATCATGCAACACTTTGAAAGCAATATAATTCGAAAATTGACAGATTTGTTATTTAATGTTACCATAACAACCATAGAAAATTGTGTAAGAAAATACCAAGCAATAAAGGATGAAACACCATAGAAACAGATAAGAATAGAACAAGTTGTGTCAGTTCTAGCCTTAAGAAAAATTTTAGTCACAGAAAATCTCATGGATAGAATTATGAAAAGGTGAAGAAATAGAAAAGGGCAGTTAATGGTGGAAAACGAAAAATGTAGCCGTATGGCATAGTGCCAATGTTCTCCAACAGAGATTACATGCAGATTAGCTGAAACCTCTGAAAAAACTAAAGCACATTAGATAAAAATTCGGCACAGATTATGACAGAAACTTGTTTTGCTTTGTTTTTTTTTAATCTCTTGCTTATAACAATGCTGTTGCAGTGTTGTATGATATAAATAGTCAAAAGCCCTCAAAACCTGAATACAATAATAGCTAAATTGCTGCCAGTTTTACATGGTTTTCAAAAATTCCCTCCAGCAGAAGGAACTAACAATTGACTTAGGAAGTTATGAAGGAATTCAAATGTAGGATCTATTTTCCTGTAGGTCAACCCACTACTGCACTGTATAATGAATGTAAACATGAGATGATATCATTTCATCTCTGCTCCTCACCTTTCCAACGACCTTTCAGAGAAAACATCCTGGAGCCTGAATTTTGTTTAACATGGAAGTCATACAGGCTGGATAATATGACATTCCTACCTATAAGCAAAACATCTTTAACGCATTTATTTCTCCTGAAATAAAAATGTTATACAGGTATCTCTGTATCACAGCTAGAGTCAACACACAGACCAGTCAAACGCAAAGTTTTGTGTACAGTAGAAGAAATAATACATTTACAGCTCTTTGTTTAAAGAATTAACAAAGTCACAATCAAACCCCTCTCTAGTGAAACTCCATTTTGTGTGTTATCCATTGCCTTGTATTGAGAGCATAATCAAGGAACACCACTTTCTTATCAAATCTCTCTTGCTTCAAAGAAGGACAAGAAAAGCAGATGGGATTAAAATGGAGCTCAAAGATGGTATATTTAGATTTGATACACCAGACATATGGAAACCATTACATAAAGAAGGGAATTGTTGCATAAAATGTTCAGGTGAGATGCAACTAAATGAAAGACAAGAATCTTGGGAGCTGCATAAAAAAGAATAGAGACTAAAGAAGAAGCTTCATTCTACACCAAATCTGATCTAATGATAGGAGGTAGCCAAAAGGGCCAGCCCTGCTCTGGGAAACCCTCAGGTTCCTGAGCACTTCCGGGCATGAGATCTACCAATTCTGCAACTGTAGGATGAGCTGGGAGAGAGGGGAGAACAAGGGGGTGTTGGACATTTTTTGAGCATGACAAATTGACTCAGCTCTCTGGCTATGACTGATACATGGAAATAACAGAAATGAGCTGGTGTCCCCTTCTGCCATACCTCAGTCTTTTCATAGCTCCCATTTCCTGAATAAGCCTGGTGTATGCCACCCATCTGTCCCTGCTCCAACCTACCGAGGCCACGATCAGCCTTTCAGCATGGCAAAGACAACAGCTGACTATGGATTTCAGGCTACAAACCATCCTTCAGCACAGGTGTCGATCTGGATCCCTCTTCTCAAGAGGAAAATTAGTAGTGGTAGTATTGAAACTTGGAGCAAATAAACTTCCTTTGAAACCTCCACCTTTGCCAAATTTGGACAATATGACTCAAAAGCTATCAGGGTAAATGGCACAATAACATAAGTCTCATTTCCTCAAGAAATAGATGAAAAATAATATACAGCTAGATTGCACAAAAATAATCTTTGTACAGGGTGATTAAAAATTTGAAGCACCAGTATGATTAAATGTTAGCAGAAAGTACATAGTAAGACTAAGTATGCCATTTTGGATAAGTATAGACTGGGGGGGATATCACAAGAATCTATGAAAGATGACTGTGCTTTTACGACAAAGTGAATAAAATTGATTTTATACAGTACAACTTCTAAACCATATAAAGTATTTCCCCCAAAGCTCTGGAACAGGATTAGTAGTTTCCTCAAATTCAGTCTGTGTGCAAAACTGCAAACAAATAATTTAAATACATGAGTGGGGGATTCTGCAGGGCTGGGGTCAACCACCCAGCAGCTTTTCTTTCTGGTATTGACAGCGCTTCAGAAGAAATACAAAGATGGTCTATCCTCAGCACATTTTAGGATTCATGGCATATTTGACAGCAAAAGAATAATACCAATACCTACACCAAAAAATGGCAGTGCGTCTGAAAACCCAAGGTGTTAAGTGAAAATGTAATACCAGCAAGCAAAGCTTTTGTACCACTTATTTCTTGTTGACTTAGAAAATGCAATAGTAAACTTTTTTCTTACTTCACAGTATTTTTTAAATGTCGAATGCCTACAGTAAATGTTACGTTACAATCATCAGTCATTATCAGAGGACTACACGATAAATGCTTTTGAAATGCTTTTTATAATATCATCTTACAATATAACCTATTGCAATAGTTTATGTTCTTATATTTCTTCCTTGTTCCAATAGAACAAGAATTTAGTACCATATTAATTTACACTCTATATAAATTTGATCTTCCCATATTTACAAAAAGAATGTAAATTAGGCCCAATTGCGGATGTAGATGGAGACCTACTCAAGTGCTGAAGTTAAACAACAATGACTTTTAAAGCACAATCTAAATTATCAAATGTGTTTCTAAAAAGCCCTCACACCCTTGAAGAGGAAGAATTATCATCTTTGGAGAAGAAGTTCCTGGTGCCACCTATTTGAAGCTTTATGTTGCTTCAGATTTACTACCGAGGTTCTGACCTGTTCAACTAACTGCTCCGGCAGCCCTGGTTTAATTTGGAAGCATTCAAAATCTTCTCTCCCAGAAAAGCCTCCAGCAACCTGGCATCACATCTTCTTACCACTCCGCAAAAGCATTGCTTTATCAAAACCACAATAAATTTAAAAGCAGTATACAAATAGCAGAGTCCACAACTGCTGTGATAGCACTGATGAAAATGTTACAACAATCTTAATGCTTCAACAAAAATGTTTTAATTATAATGTTTCAGTGAGGCAATTGGTTTTTTATTTTTTGCTATAGATTTTGATTATCATTAAAAACAACACACCTAATTAAAATAAAAGCTTAGGTAACATTCAGTTTCACTAGGAAATATTTCACCAGAAAGTGAACGTTAACTAGCAAATTCTCTGCCCAGTGAATTTAAGGCATCTGTGGACCTATTGAATACAAAAAATAGGAGAAAAGAAATCTGCAGGTATTGCAAAGTAGGTTACCACATAGCCTACTAAAACTCTCAAATCCTGAGATTCTACAACACTGCAAGAAAAACCTACCTTACCTGTGAAGTAATTGACCCTTTTTAGTGATGAGGACTACACCACTTCAGCCAGTTTTACTTCATGTTATCCAACACATAACACTGAGGTAAAAAGCTGTTACTAAAATGACAGGCTACAACTGATTATTCCTAACCTGAACTGGAAACCAAAGGCAGTGGGGAAAGGGAGGTTTTCACTCACTGTCGTCCAGCACAGTACATGATCCAGGACTATGCAATGAGTTACCACAGTACTTATCCTGTAGGGGAAATGGCTTTCCCAAAAGCAAAGTTTGAAGTGCAGCCCAATTGTATTTCAATTCCCTGTATCACACCCTCACGATATATGCGCTAATTTAAAGGATTCACCTAATTTCAGGTGACTACTTTGAAAATTTCAAAATTAGAACAAGTCTTACACAGCTACTGTTAGTGACAGAACTCTGACTGAACATGGCTCAGTTTAACCTTTAAATATGTATACTCTAAAAGTAAGATACCACTTCTCAACATAAGCCTCACACAGACTAAAAGTAGAAGCCCTTCTATACTTTAAATGTGAAGTTGCCTGGTATAACTACTCTAGAAGGAAGAAATAGAATTGAAATTTTGGTACAGAGCAGAGTCAGGAAACTCTCCATTAATGATTCCTACAGATAAGAACTTCCTAAAGCACCAAGTGTCAGCATGAGCCTGACATTTACCAAGACCAATTTTAAGACATTTACCGAACTCCTAACATGTCTCCTATAGGTCTCCCTAAGCTGATACAAAGTCTTGCTGTGTTTACGGCAAAACTATATCTCTTGCCTGCTTTACAAGTAGACATGGCTGCTATTAACAAAAGTAATAAAAGCATTATTTTTACTCTGTACTTTAGTCCTCAAAAGTCAACATATGCTTTTTTTTAATGTACAAATGTAGCAAACAGTCAATAGCAACCACCACAGCAAGGAGAAAAACTCCAACAATGCATCAAGCATGCAAGACATTACTCATACCTAAAAAGAGATATTCCATGTTCATGAATGCATCAAACACAACAATTCTACTTAAATTTCACAAAAGTTTAGCTGTGATCATGGACTGTCTGGAACCAAGTACCATGTGCTTAGATGAGTATAAGGTGAAAGCATGAAGTTTGATGGCATAATCAGACAACAAAATAAAACTACTCCTAAAACACCCAATATGGATAAGACAGGCATCTTTCACTTAAGTACCTCACACTTACTTGATAACCACCTGCATACAAAGTTCTTGGAAGCATTAAAATACCCATTTTTTATTAATAAAATATTCTTCAAGCTATTTGCCGTTACATCAAGCAGAAACGTTTTCATTTAACTTCAAAAATTGAACGTGTCTAATTTTAATCTTTCGCCTTTGCTCAGTTAAAGAAACTTGTATTGTTGATAACAGGAGACAAACCAGATCTCACTTAAATTATGGTTTATGCTACATGTTTATATATTCTCAGGAATACTGCATTCCAGATTGATAGCCACTTGAGGGTTTTTTGGGGAGGTGGGATGGTGGTATGCATTTTTTTTTCTTTTTTTTTTTTTTTTGTTTGTTTGCTTGCTTTGAGGTGTTTTTTAATATTTTCAAAGCAGTCAATCCTGCAAAAGCAGTTGGCAGGATCACCAGGCTCCTGATGCAGTAGGTTCATTCATAAGGCACTCATTTTGATTTTTAGCTGAAAAACTCTAGTCTTCATTCCACAAATCACAGCTTGGGAATAGGGGTTCTCATGGTGCCGACACCAACACCCACATTTGCAAAAGGGACTGCAAATTCCCAGTTCTAGACCCTGCATGAATAGCTGTTCTTCTAGTGCCCTGCTGGATGCCAGCACAGAAGTGTCTGTACAGCATGGACACGTGCAGGGTGGGTGAGAGTGTCACCTCCTGCTGCAGGAGCCTGGGCAGCTCCTGCAGGTGTTCTCATCACATCAGTGCCACACAGCGTTCCACCTCCTTTGCTTGCTTTTCGGGAGAGACTTTACAATTTACAGCTTCAACCACTTGCTTTCTTTTCCAAATTAACTGGGGGATTATCATGCAATAAGAAAGCAGTGCAATTGTTTGGCAGCAGGTTCCAGGAAATTAATATTTTGTGGATCCAAGGCTGTCAGGACAAACTGCAAAAATAATGAACTCATTTACAGTAGAAAACAAGATCATAGAACAAAAATACAGACAATAGAAATCAGGATTACTTATGTAGCTGCAAGCATGAAGAATGTAAATCCATGAAAAGAAATAAGGATATTTTTAGAAAAATAAGCAGCAATCTGACATGAAAGTAATGCCAAACACGATCACATTCCCACAGCTACAACTAAACCAGCCCAGCAACACCATGGTACTCCTTCTTCCTCATCGGAGAATTTAACAAGCCTAAGTTCTAGAAAAGATAATGGGATATAAACAGAAGATTAAGAATTATCCCCCTCATGCTGTCTTGTTTGTCACAGTTTCCAGGATTGCTGAAATTCTGGTCCTATCGCTAAAAAAAAACAAATGGCAAAAGGAATTGTCCAGCTATTCTGCGTAAGCATTTTGAATTTCCTCCCTCAGGAAACATGGCATGAACATGAAGCTCAGCAACTTGCTTCTGGTGACTGAATTTATACATGGCTGGCTACTCTTCTAAGAGACGTCTCTTCAATTCCTGGTCATTTTTAAAGAGAGTGAAAATATTGATACACTCATTGAAAAGCATTTCCAGGTACATTGTAGTCTAAAGAAAACATGTAACAAACAACCTAGTTCTTTTAATTTCAACTGCATAGTAATATTCAAAATACCAAAGCACAGATATTCCTTGTTTCACCTGAACTCAGTGAGGTAAATTTATGGTATTCCAAATGATGGTATTTATACCATGAACCTAATTTTCTTTTTAAAAAAGAACCACTAAAACTAAACATAACCAAACAACACAAAACAACAACAGGGAAAAAAAACACTCCCCAAATAACGAAACCAAACCAACAACAACAAAAAAAAACAATCCCCAAAAGAAAACAAACAAAAGAACTAAACTTCACATAACCCCCTACAAAATCCCCAAGAGCCAAACACCTATCACTTTTGTAAGTACTAGCCTAAATATTCTGTACCCATGTAGCTTTGGACTATTTCAATTTTTGTAAGACAAATCAAAGGGATTTTACTTGCATATAGGAAATTGAAGCAGTACACTTTACTCTGTTTCTTTTCAACTCTTCCCAAAAATATACATGGTATGAAAAGAAAGGATGCTAACCTTGGGAGATGGAAGACCATGGAAGTCGCCCTGGTTAAACCAACATCCATGGACCCTGCCCTGAACTGGTCAGATCCATAGTTTACAATCCACTCTGGCCCCATACTGGGAGAATTGCAGGGGCCTCAGGGGAGGTCAGAGGTGCAAAAGCAATGAATTATGCCTCCATTAAGGTTTGATTACTGTGTACAGTGGAGGAAATTTGCCATCACTGTAATACACTAAGTATTTACAGAGCAAGAAATTTAACTCACTAGTACAAAAGTAGTCTGTTCCCTTTCAGGTATTATTTCTGATGCCTTGAACCAGTTGCTCAGTACCATGGCTGTCAGTGGAAGTTCACCCTAATAACAAACTGCCTCACAGGCTCTCTTACTATGCCTTTTTTTTTTTTTTTAAATCTGTGCCATAGATTTACATATTATATATGCTTTTTATTTCCATTCAAACTCAACACTAGGCATGGGAACATATTTCTATGCTACAGGTACTTTACTAAAAATCTGTGAGCACTTTAATTTAAAAGCCATGGACAGCAACCTAAAGCAATTTTTGACCATACAAAATGTTTTATAAATAGTTCCATGTGTGCTGTTCTTCTGGAGTCTCACTAGAGACGAATAATGACCTTGTATTTCATTCTCATTTACTCTGAATTAGCCAAACCTTGTGGTTTTAATTACATACTTAATACACCTGGCATGGTCTAATTACAGAAAACAAAACATCATTTAAACAAAGGGTGACCTTGAACTTAGTCTATCAAAATAATGGTTAACTTTAAGTTTTCAGTTTTTAACGAACTGCCAAGACATGCAATAGCAATTTTCCAAATGTGATCATATGCCTTTAGAGCAACAGACTTATTGCATTAGGAAACATCTGTACACACCCTCTATGCCTTTCCTCATTATTAATGCAAATCCCTCTTAGATTTCAATAGTGCTATAAACAGTTCTATAGGTAAACATCAAGTTCGCACTACTGATATGTTTAATGTGTTAGACTATACCAGGCCTAGATTTGACAAGCAGGAGCCTGGGAAGCCGAAGCAACTTTTTTTAGTGATTTTGTATGAATATTGCAACTACAAACAAAGGGAACATGAAGCTATAGCCACGATGACATGCTGCAAAAGAAGTAACAAAGGACTCTAACACCAGAAACTTAATTAAATACATGACGTATTCTACTACTGCACGTGGTTACTTTTCTGCTTGAAATTGAGTATTTGCTTAAATTCCTTCTTCACTTGTGTTGAAGGGTGACAGATTGGTTTTAGAATAATGTTTCAATATAATAATGGTATTCATACATCTGATAAAGTTTTTTACTCCTGCCTGTGACCAAGTGATGCTAAGAAGCACATTTATTACAGCATCTGGGATTTAAAGTCAACAGAATGTAATGCCTACACAAAACTCAGTAAGGCCTAAAATTCCTGTTATAGAACCAGATCACATATCATTTTATATTGGTTATCATTAAAGCCCTAGGGCTTCCCACCTGAGCATGTCAGAACAGCAAATGTGAAGTGCATTTGAGGTAAATGATGAGAATAACAGTATTAAGGAAGGACAAGAGTTAGAACTGAGCATGCTCAATAAGATCTATCAAACTACTGGCTATTTCACAAACAGCTGGCATTCAAAGATGTACTCACAGAATATTTATCTATGTTCCATACTGCTAACCATGGCGAACTTCCAAAACAGAATATTCCAGCACACAAGGGTAGAGAAGTTGGTTATTGGAGATTTTGAAAATGTTTCAGCATGGGAACAGATTACTGTCACTGCTGACACAGCCAATGTTTCAAACATAAATGACAAGAAAGTTAAGTGTTTTGCATGTAAATTAGTTCTGAATAGGTAATGCTTGTTGAAAAAAAGAGTTGTTCACCAATTAATAGGTGCAACAAATTCATATAGAAGTATCTCATATAGATAAGCAAACATATTCAGGGTTACCATGAATGCTGACAAACACCCATCAGTCAATGTACTTGACTGGCAAACTAAGAATAACATTGATTGTCTAAAGGAGAAAAGCATCCTAAACTTTTAATACCTCACAGACAGAACTCAATAAATATATTAAAAGAAATGAAATAGAAAGAAAATATTTTACAACATAAACCATATATGTAATACATTGTGATTAAATAATTATATATATCACTAATTATTTAACTGAACTGCAATAGCATCCAAACCAAGACTCCACTGCCTGACACAGACACATTTCAAACTGCCCAGGAGGGGATATGATCTAAATGAGATTTGTCACAAAGCAGTACATCATTAGAAAATGAAGATGAGATATATGAGAGTGAGCAGAATTTACACTTCACATGAGACCTGACGGCAGGACTCCTGCCTCTTATTCCAGCTCTGCTATGAATTTGTTGTGCAATCACTCACGTTCTATTTCTCTGTCACCATTCTCCTGATAACAAAATTTAATTTTTTTTCCCATTACAAGACTATAATTAAGGAAGCTCTTGAATAAATACTCAGATCTGAGTCTTTCTCACTGTGCTCTCTCAACTCAAATGTCTCTGTGAGTGCAATTATATTGCTTTAGCTATACCAGAAAATCCTGTTTTTACAACATAGACTATGCCAAATGCAGAAACATGGCACTCATTAACGCATCCACAAAAATAATGTGTCAGAGGTTGAAACAGAATTTAATTCGCTTCAAATCTAGCATGGCTATGCTACTTCAAAATGAAAACAATCCTGTCCATCAAACAATGCTAGTGACATAAACAACCTGGAGAAAAATTGTCATGTTACATTAGCACAGAGGAGTAAAATCAACACCAGCAGTTAAAAAGGTAATCTGGAAAAAAAGCCTTGAGACTATGCAGGGCAAAATACTCTACAGCTGAGTTCTCACAAACTCCGAAATTAATGGGCACAAATCGTTAAAATACAGTTTAACTGCAAATTGAAAACCATGATAGCTTTTTGTGAAGATCATTTCCCTAAATAGCAAAATAAAATAAAAATAAAAATCACCACTTCATAAGCATAATACAAGCAAATTTAAATAATCTTTTTGTTCAATTAAATCTGATCCAAAAAACCTGACATTATTTAGCCTCTGATTTGTTCAAAGGACATAGTTCAAATGACTGCACAATATAGTTGCCAAAAATATTGCAAGAAAGGCAAATCTACAATGAAAATAAGGACATTATCCTAAAAATGAATGCAAGTTCATCCCTATTATCTTTTCTTCTTTTGTACTGGAACCAAGAGATAAACTTAAAAGTTTCAAAGACTTCTTCCTTAAGCTGGTCTACACATTTATAGTAGTGAATATAATTAACCTATCTCAATATATGTATAGTAGCAGATACTCTCTTCTCTAAAGCCCTCAATACCAAGCATAAGACATCACAAAATAGTCCAAGGAGAAAATTATCCACTATATAGAAAAAGCATTCCTTCAAACCACTGAGTTACACGAATGACACACTGAGACTGAAGATAATGGGTCCATCTCTGCTTTCTACAATACACAACTATCTTAATAATCCTGGAAGCATCGCTGGGGATAAATTCCTTGCTGTCTGCTTGTGGCTAACCTCTTCCTTCTGTGAGACCAATAATTTATTTACACGGCATCTTAAAACATCTTACACATGAAACAACACAGGGCTTTTGTTTGGTTGGTCTTTCATTTGACAGTATTTTGTCTTGGTGACCAAAAAGAAAGACTCAGCTCAATTTTCTGAGTCTGTCTAGAGTCTGTTAAACTGTAGGGAGAGAAAGTAGCTCCTTCGAGAAGATGACACGCAGCCCGACTAATCTCCCCTGGCTGCTTGTCAAGGCGTTTACAAGGGTTTTTACAACGCTTTCCTGTGCTACAGTTCCAGAACCAGGGACGACTTGTCACAGCTTAAAATTAGTGTTCTGATGACAGATGTCCTATTCCTGGAGAACCAGCTATTCCCACCTGTGAATGCTCATGATGCAAGCACAGAATCAGCACATGGGGGAACCGATCCCATTCTTGACTGCTACTGACAACTTTGATATGCTTCAGGGATCTTCAAAGTAGACGTGAATGCCAAATCTTTGTAATAATTTCTGGGGTGGGTATTTAAACACTAACATATATATATATTGTGTTGGTTGTGCAATATTCTCCCTAAGGCAGACAAGTAAGGAAGATTTAATAACGTATATAACTTGAGTACGTTATTTCTCCTTGGAGGAATAAGAATTGTTCAAGATTGTTCAAAGAGCTTTAACTAGGAATTACATCATAAAATTTTAAACTGAAGATAAAATATTGTTTAAGTGTCAGATCTATAAAACTGTGACACAGCCCCCCCAGGAAAGTAATGGAAGTACCTTCAATTCAGATATGTTGAGCTAATCTGGAAAAAGCATTTGGTAGCACATCTAGTTTTGTAGGAATACGGAAAAGATCATTTAGTAAGTAATTTTAATCTTTCATTTTTCAGATTAATAATAGTTTGGACAAGAACTACCTTAATAATAAACAATAGAGTAAAACATAAGGAAAGAAACTAGTGGAATCAATATTTAGTTGCTAATTTACTTTAGGACAACTTTCTACATGTATTCAAATTTGAATTACCATGTGAACTCATCCCAAGTATAAGAAGCTCAAAAACCACTGAAAGAATAAAGCATTGTTCTCATTTTAGATATTGTATTGGATATTACCAGTAGACCTGTGTGGTTTTGTGCCTAATGTTTTCTTCATATTATGTCTCATTTAAAACATAAAGGGAAAGTGAAACTCAAGTTTATCTGAAATAAAAATATTGAACGACCACAAAAAATCATGATAGTCTCCATAGGTCACCTTATATATTCTTTGTAAGAAAACCATGTATTTACAATACTTTTGGACCTTTCTGCTTTCACTTTGAAGGAGGAAAATAACTTGCACAATTCTTCCACTATCAACTTCTTAAAGAGTCAATAAAACTGGAGAAAACTCCAAATAGATAAGGTCAGAAATCAATGATCCTCAAGTAGTAGTATATTGAGGCACATGTCTTTGGAAAAATTTTGGCTAGCCACAAATTAGCAGCAGAAGCAAGTTTTCCTCAAGTGCAGGTGTTTTCCAGGTAACCCCGTCTACCCACGACTTGATGGCAGATGCAAACTCCTCTTGAGACTCTGCAGATTTTTTCATTTAACTGAAGATAGACTCTGAAGAAGCGCTACTATAGACACCATTTGTAAATTACAACCTAAATAACATAGGCAAGCCAACCTAATGCTTTGCTGAATTAGGGGTAGAAACCTGGTACTTGCAAAGAAGAGGGATGAGAGAGCTAAAGAGCATCCTTAGGTATTCTCAGAGAGGCAAAGCCAGAGATAAACCTTACAGACAAGCTTAGGTATTTGGAAGGTACAAATTACTGGCTAGAAAATCTTGTATTAGAATTAAGTTTACACATCTTCAGAGTTCATACCAAAAAAGTTGATAAGTCACAGCTGACATAGATTAATTTAAAACTAATTATTTGATCTAACCATTCATTCATTAACTGGTATCACACAGTGTTGTGCTTACCATTTCCAGTGAATGAAAAGGTGGAATGAAGAGACAAGGTGAATCTGTTTGTATACTAGCAAGAGGAAACAATTAAAAAGCAAGAAAAACATTTAAAACAAGGGTTGCAAATGCTCTCATTACTCTTACAACACAGAAAGTGTAAAACAAGTTTTGACTCAATATTTTACTTATGGAGTTATCAGGTGACTGGGGTTTGACACCAATTCCAACAGAAACAAAGCAGCCTCTCAAAAAAAACTCCAACCACCTTTTACCCAATTTCAAGAGCCATCTTCTTTCTATTCTTTCTTGCTTTTTTCATACTGTATGGCTATCCAAAGAATTTTTAGTTTTAACCAAAATACCGATAGCTGCTGAAATAAGAGAATGTGAATGTCTTCTGTACTCATACTAACATGTAAAAGTGTAACTCAATACATTATACCAATTATTTACCTCCTTACTCTGCTTCTCTAATATGGTTACAATTAGATTATATTGCCATGGAGAATAACTGCAGCCCAAGCTTTCCTCTAATTTTGATTGCTGCTGAAGTTTCTCCTTTCATCTTTGTCCCAGAATGCCTTACTACTGAACAGAAATCCTAGTTCTTCTAAATGCCCACTTAGGAAATCAAAACCATAAACCTGGCAGTAAAAGAGAATAAGCATTACAGTTTCCAACGTCACCAGAAGACTTGCAGCCTCATGGTGGTTTTATTATTTTCATTTTCCTGCAATAGTGTGTGAAATTAGCAACCCCAAAATTTAACTGAGTGGTTGTTATGCAGAGAACCACACATTTAGATGTTGAATTCTTCAAGTAAAAGTTTCTTCTGAATTTACATGTTCTTCTCTCTTCATCCCTCTTATTTCATTAAACTAGTGGACGAATGCAGAAGTATCCTTCCTGAATTCGCTGATTAATTCCCAAAGGGCTTTTTTCTTTTTTATAAATACTAATATACAGCACCACCTAAAATAAACTACCAAGCAGTAACCAGAATGTCCTTGAGATGTGATGGTCTATGCACAACCCTAGAAAGGCTGGGGTTTTTTGGTCTTTGAAATACTCATAGGCATATGCACTCTAGGCCATGCTGCAGCGGTTGCATGTGCGAGCTACCAACTGGTAAATATACATCCTTGGTTCCTCACATCCAGTAACTTTTAATGGGACTTCATATGGAGTTAGGAATATACACATAAATGCAATTTCTTGAAGAAGTTCCATTACAAGCTGAATCCACCAGTTTTGACTGATATGTAAAATCTTAAGGAAAGCGATGACTTAAGAACCACTTGAGCTGCATCATGCACAGAAGCCCACAGTGATAACAAAAAGCACATATGGAATTTATAGGGACAAATCAGAAAGTCTTAGGGATGGACACATTTCTCACGTCTCAAAGCACACTTGTGCTCATGTAGATACATATGAATCACACTTCTAGCCCTCTTTCAGTAGATCCTGACCCAGCATGCGATCACACTATTTCCCTGTGGGGAAATCATCATACATACAGGCATTTTTACCACCTATTTGAAAAGCTGAAAAATCTTCCTAAACCTTCTTGCCACATTTTAAAAAAAAAAAAAAAAATTCTGATGTCTCAGATGTGTGTGACTTTGGTAAGAACACAGGCAGGGTGATTTTCTGGCTTGATTTGCACTGCAGGAACCACATAAAATGCAAACTTACACAGTTTTTTCCAACATAAAGAAAGCCAGTATGACTCAAGATACATTCTTCTAAGTACATGGAAATCACTAGAAAATATTATTTTCACTCAAAGAATTAAAAAATTGAAGAAGTGAACAGGCAGACATGAGAGCTTACAGAGATGATCCATAAGAGGATGTAAAGGTAACATTAAAGACTCAATAAAACACTGGTTCATCATTAGATCAGCCAGAAAACTCCTGTTAAATATTTTCCTATTGGGAAATTTTGCTGGAGAGTACAATGAACTCAGTTCCAGGAACAAGGTGTACTCCTAAAGAACAACTGCTATTTTTGTTTTCAAAAAATTATTCTGACTGGGGGAAGGAGACCTCCCTGTCAAAACATAGAGGATGAGTACAAAGCTGGCCACCATCCACGGAAACTGGTTCACTTGACTGCATGTGGACATATAGTGAACTTCCAAACACTTTTTGATATGGGTGTTATCAGAGGATCAGTGTAGGATCAGGAGACTTTCCACAATCTGGAGTAACACTTAAGGCATCAGGCAATGAAATTCACATGACTGTAAGCCTAAAAACCTAAATTTAACTGTTATCATGGAGAAGAGATTATAGAACAAAAACTGCCTTCATGAAGCTAGGGATAACTTAGATCTTTTGCATATTGCAACTTTCTAAGGAGCAGTAATGAACAACCCTGAAATTAGCTCAGTTGGTTGAAGCATGATGCTAATAATGCCAAGGTCACAAGTTTGATCCCCATATGGCCATTCACTTAAGAGTTGGACTCGACCCTTGTGGGTCCTTTCCAACTTGGAATATTTGGCAAATCTGTAAATAAAGTTGCAAGAAAAAGAGGAGTAAAACGACCATGACTAGCGGATTAAAGAGGTATCCAAATGGGATCTTGTGGGTAAACCAGGCCAAGACCAAAAATATTTATTCACCTAATAAAAAATTCCTTCTTCATTATCAGGAAAAATAGGCCCATTTAAGCATCTCAAGTCCCACAAAACTGGCTTGAGTACCTTTCTGGAGCCTATTCATTCAAAATTCTCCAGTTTCCACTACCCAGTATTATGAGGTTTAGTCAATATGAGTCTGATACTAGATATATCAATTCCACATATGATCACTTTTTCTGCCGATCTAAAGGTCTCATGCCTCCTTTTTTGTTCACAGAAATTATTGTCCTGGTATGTTCTTGGCATTCTTGATATACAAACGCTTCAATTCTTCTTAATACTCAATTACCACATTGGAGAACAGGTCAAGTGGGATCAATTCCTTCAACCACAACTGCCCTTTGGGTGTACCAGAACAGAGCATGTGCCTGCCTCATGAACACCACCAGCAGTAAGACTGAGACATTCAGGAGGGTACCTACTCGCCAACCACCTAGCTGTTGCAAAATACCAAGAAGGCTCTGAGCCAGCTCTGATGATCACAATTCTGAGGACAGCAAGTCACTCCACAGTGAATAGCCAAAAAATGCATTCAGGCCTCACTGTAGCCCTTGTACTGCAGACAAGGCCTTCTTCTGAGAAGTTCCAGAGAAAGCTGACAACTTTAACGAGTAGAAATTTGGAAGCAGTACTTCCGTACGTGTGTTACGGGGCAATCCGAGGACAGTCCCAAAAAAAGAAATGAAAAAGCAGCTAGACTGATTCTCTGTATGTGGCATGTGTGAGCAGTTATGTAGAAACTCACTGCAGTGATCTTAACTGTAGGACAGATGGTATTTGTGCTTTAGATCACTGAGGGGGAACCAGACCTGGCACTCTTTCCAATAAAGCGAGCATCTGCAATGGCACTTCTTAGTTACTGAGCTGTGACTGCATGACAGAAGTGCTGTATCAGGAAAAGATAGAGAAGAGCTGATACAGATCATGAAAACTTATCCTTATGGCAGAGATAAAGTTCTAGCTATAGAAGATTGCTGAAATCAGTCTAAGCAGGTGAGGTGGGTTAAGTCTTGCTAACAGCCAAATGCCCATCCAGCTGCTCACTCCCTCCCCTTTCTTATCAGGATAGGGGGAGAAAATAGGATGAGAAAGCTCATATCTCAAGATAAAGACAGGGAGGATTGCTTACCATTTACCATCATTGGCAAAACATACTTGACAAAGGGCAAATTCAGTTTATTGACAGCACAAATAGATTCGTGTAGTGAGAACCAACCGATGAACAACAAAAAGCCACTGAAGCAACACCAGGTCTCTTTCCCTTCCCAGGCCTGACTTCACTCCTTCATTACAGACTTTTCCACTTACAGCCACTAGTCCCCCAACAACACAGAGGGATGGCAGGTGTGCAGTTATGTCAGTCAGTAACAGTTCCTTGTTGCCACTCCTTCCTCCTCATAGTTTTCATAGAATGGTTTAGAAAGGGACCTTTAAAGACCATCTATAAGCCACCACCCTTGCCATAGGCAAGGGTATCTTCTGCTAGATCAGGCTGCTCAAAGCCCCATCCAATATTTGAACACTTCCATGGATGGAGCATCCACAAGTTCTCTGTGGAATCTGTTCCAGTGTCTCAGCAACCTTATAAAAAATCAGTTTGAAAATGTCCTTACGGCTCAGAGAATCAGTTTAAAATCATTGCACCTCGTCCTACCACTACAGGCCCTGGTAAAAAGTCTCTCTGTCTTTTTTTAGAACTCCACTGTAGATATTTAAAGGCTACTGAGCCTTCTGTGTGTCCCCAGAGCCTTCTCCAGATTGAAAAACCCCAACTGTTTTACCCTTTCCTCCCAGGAGAGATGCTCCATCCCCCTGATCATTTCTATGTCCTTCCTCTGGACCCAGTCCAACAAATCCACAGGATCCACTGAGGAATCCGAAGCTGGATGCAGTACTTGAGGTGAGGATTCATGAGAGCTGAGTAGAGGGGAAGAATCACCTCCCTGGACCTGCTGCCTGTACTTCCTTTTTATGCAGCTGCAAATGCATATTCATAGAATCATTCAATGGTTTGGGTTGGAAGGGACCTTTAAAGACCATATAGCCCAACTCCCTTTTTAAAAAGCATTTTAAGGTTACTTCTACTTTTCACAGAAGCAGAAATAATTGACACATGATTTCTCACATCTTACTATCAGTCCCTGTTCTCATCTCAGTATGCATTACAACACATCCACTGGGCAACTCTGTCACACATGCACTATTACATGAAGGCCAGGCTGGACTGACTGCCACAATGATTGGTGATCAAAGCCATTTGTGTCTTGTTCAGAGTAATGCATCTGCTCATATTAATCCTATCTCATGACCAGCAGAAAGACTAAGGTCATCTTCCTTGTTTTGTTCTATTCTGTTCCCTCCATCCAGGCTCCCAGTAGTCTATCCCTCCTTTTGATTTCCTCTCTCTGCCAGTCACCATACTCATTCTAACAACTGAAGACACCATGATCTGGGTACCAGTGGTTAATGGTTCAGTGTTTAGACTTCACAGATGTTGTGTAATGAAAGTGTTTGGTGTGTGCATGGAGTAAGTGTTGCCTTTCTCCCTCCTTTTCCTTTATAAATTGATATGAAATTGCATTTTGTGATTCTATATATAAAACTTCGAAAGAATGTTAAGTTAAATACTTGAAAGACATTAAGGAAGAACATCTTAGGATTCCTTAAGCAACCTTAATTTTGGTTTTTTCCCTAATTGTAACACTGTAACCCATTCTTTAATTATATGACTATGGGTTAAAACTCAGTTAAATATTGGGCCTGTAAGAGATCATAAATGCATCACTCCTTAACTTTTGACCATTTGATTTCTGCATCTGAACAGTTTTTTAACTCTTTTTTGTATTCAATTAGTTGAGAACCCTTCACAAATACTACTTTCCCACATAACCAACAAACTGAAGATCACAGATGAACATTCTCCTTCATACTTGGTCTTATAATCTGCTTATTAGAGATGAAGAACACTTGCAATCCATGGCTCAACAAGAACAAGCCCAAAATAATACAAATAGGTTTGGGGAATTACAAAAAAAAGGCTGCTAGTTAGAGTATTCTATCCTGTCATAGCTCCCACTCCGTAAGGCAAAGGTTCCAGTATTACTCTAAGGTGCTTCATTGGCATCCCAGCTACTCCTGTGAATTTGAGGAGCAGTAAAAAAAGTTCTTCCTCTTGAAACTTGTGCTTGGCAAGGCATGTACTTTCCTTTTACACGTGGATCATGTTACAACCACTCTTCTAACTTCATGGGCACATGAAAAGTGCCCTAAACTGAAAATTGTATTACACCTCTACTAATCAAGCCATTCCGTTATCATACTATACTGCTGTCCACCTGCTAAGTGACAGTTCTCACAAGAAGCACAGTACACTCCAGATGCCAGGTGAAGTTCACCACACTGATACTCAATTTGAAGCTGTAAAATAGTGTTTTGAATTGGCCATCTGTAAAATCCTCTCACCTCCATATGTTATAACGGCAACTGCCAGCAGTAGAGGCATTTCAGATAGCAATTCACTGATTAAAACTGCCAGGTTATTTTTCAATGAATGTGTCTCAGCTCTGAAATTAATTTCTCCCTAAGCCATGGTCTAACAGCTTATGTCTGCTGACTTCCATAACATGGGATATGGAATTGCATCAGAAAATTATTGTATTTGGTGACAGGACAATAAGAGGACCACAGGGTACTATTGCTCTTTGGAGGTGTTCTATTTTGGGAAGCTGGAATTAGATGAGATGGACAAAGGAAGAAATTAATTGAAATCAAGCTAAATTAGTAAACTGCTCCAGTAGGATTCGGAAAATACGTTTTCTAAAGAATCTGTGTTAATTCTAGGGTAGCACAGGAATCTGTTAAAAAAGGTGGGTGCAGGGAGCACAGTTTGATGTTGGAAGCAATCCAGCTGCTCCACGCACACATGACTGCCGAACCTCTGAAACTTTGCAGCACTGGTCCTCAGTGAGCTGCCGTTGCCATAGCAACAGCTCTTGAAAACATGGAAAACAGGTCAGGTAGTTTCGAACTAACCACTGTTTCCAATGTCACTGTTTTTTTTCCCCTGCAGTTTTGAACTAGCCCACCTCTGAGAAGATCACTGGGCTGTTGCTATAGAGTCATCAGCCAGCAGAGAGAAGAAAACAAGGCTCTTGAGTTTCACAGGGATGCGTAAGTAACATGGAGTTTGGCCTCCCTCCACCTACTGCTCTTTCCTTTAAATCCTTTAGAAATCCCCTTCAGAAGCATCAGCTCTTTTCCATCTCTTATTTTTTCTTTTCTCTGAAAACTGTTTGGGACTTAGGATTCTTAGGCACAGCAAAATTTTAGATTTAAATCCTGTTAACCGCTGAGCGTAAGTGAAAGGTGCATTATTTGGCCATATCATCATTCCTTCAAAAGGCTGTAACGGTACCATTCAAAGCTTTATGTAAGGAAGAACAACCATTGCAAACTAGGTCTTTAAACCCCATGACAAGGAAATTAACCTGCTCAAGAGCCAACAAACAAAACAGTAGAGCATGTACACACCAAGCTGCACTACAACCAACACACTCCTGCCAATTCCTTCTCTGTTTCTCTAAAGTAGCACTGAAGGTGGACTGTACACAGTTGCTCACATCTTGCCAAATTTTAAGTCACAGAAAACATCCCAAAGGACAAGACTTAGTTTCATTTTTTAGCTTAATGTCTTTGTTATTTGAACCTGCCTGAATGTAGGTGTGCTCACAATGGTCTCTTCATCTTGCCTCACAGTTGTGTTCTAATAGTTAATGGAAACTGTTTAGACAGAAATAGTGATGAAATTTATAATTTTGCAAAAGCAAAACAAAAAGACCATTCCATCCTATACACACACATCACAAGCACCATGGAAATACCACATTTCTACTTCTGTGAACACTATCAGCATATTCTCATCTTGAATGGGTTAGCCATCTCTTTAGAATACAGATTTTCTTCTTGTGTGTGGATGGCATTTAGAACATGTGACTATAATTAATGCCAATCCTAAAGTAACCCAAATGTTTGTACATGAAGTGCAACCTTCAAAAAAAAAAAATTAAAAACATTCCCACCTCTGCAGATTCCAGTGGGAATAATGCCAAAGGAGGTCCCAGTAAGAAAACCTCCTCTTCCATTCACATACTTCTTCAAGTAATTCCCTATGCAAAAAAGCACAGTCTTCAAAGGGGATACAACAAAATAAAAGAGGTAGTAATTTCAGGACAGCTCATTTTTACTAACAGAGCTTTTTGCATCTAGATAGCTTTTTAGTGTAATGTGAAAGTTTGGTCTGTGTCTTTGAAGAACACTTCTTCCTCCATTCTTACATGAAAGAATAATGTTCAAATATAAAAAACAACTACATATACTGGACTGTAGTGACACCATGAGGGAAAAAAATTTCAAACATGTTTTTAGAAAGTTCCACCTAATTCAAATCTACAAGCACTACAGCATGGTCATACAGCATCAAGCAGTCAAGGCTGCACAGTTTGCAACGTTCCTGCTTCTCAGCTACAGACCTAACCTTGCCCATGATCCTAGTCTGCTGCAATGCAAAGTATGTTAAATTCTTCAAAATGGTTTAAGGTAACTTGTTTTAGTTCTCACCATGGCACACTAAAAATTGCCATGGAAAAGAAGCCAGATTTCTCAGCTGAGCATCAAGCAGCTTCTTGAAATAGCTATAACCATGCTACTCTACTTTTAGAGCTTTCTTATTGAGCAATTTTGTGATAGAACATATTATTTACATCAAGAAACTTGATTATCTGATTACTGTTCTTATATCTGTACAACTCCTAATGTCAAACACAAATGTAAGTAATACCACAATCATTAAATAGATGCTAGGGAAGTGTTAATTCTTCTAGTGTTTCTTTCTTAGGAACTGGGTGTATTTGCCCTAAACTAAGTAATGCTGAGAGAAACAGCCTAAGTTGTGAAATTTCTAACCCAAAATCTAAATGCAGTTTCGCATTTAAGCACACAAATGAAAGTAGCTTCTTTAACAGTGAACAGCAAAACTTAACATTGACCTCAGTAGGGGTTTCACCACTGACTTTAGCAAGTATGAAATTGAGTCGTCTGTGGAGAATTTGCCAATAACTGTAGCTTTCTATACTGGGTTTGCATAGCTTTATTTTTAAATTTTTACTCATATAAAAATATAAAGTATAAAAACTTGTCAAAATAATTTTTTTGCTTTGTTGGACTTGTCACATGTTTGTGTGTACCCTTCACACACCAGGGGATTTCACATAGTTGGGTTTTTTTACCTTTTTAAGTACTGGTGCTGTCCATGAGGTACATTTCTGTCCAGCACAAATAACAACAGCAATAGATGAATAAAAAAGTCAAGTATCCAAACAGTTAGATTACAAATTCAAACTGCACACATCTCACCTTTTTCACCAAAAATAAAATGACTAGTTCATAGCAATGCTGCAACTCCAAATAAGCAAAAGTAAATGTGGGTTATAATGCATGTTTAGTCACAGATCTAAGCTAAAAGAATGACACTTGGATAATTTTAATATATACTTTTCATACATTACTGAAATACAAGTAAATGAGAATAAGAAGTGTATTATTACAGAAATACAAATTTTGCTTTCTAGTTTCATAGGAGTTCCCTTTTATCTCTGAGTAATGCAAGTTATAAGAAAAGGAAATAAAATTTACATGAAAGGCAAAATATTTTGGGCAATCCCTAGTCTCGGTATATGTGCACTAAGCCAAATCTAATTCAGATAACTGAAGATATTCATTCAAAATAATGAATAACTTCAAGTATTTCAGCCCTCTGCTTGAAGTCAATGCCTTAATGCAGAAATCTCTTCAAGTTCTACAAGATATTTGCAAACTAAAACCACAGAGATTTTTTCCGTTCCTCATAAAGCTCAATAGTATTAAATGTCAGCCGTTTAATTTCCAGCATTTTGTTTATGAAATATTGTTAACTTCTATGCTTAATATATAGTCTACACATGGTACTTATTGGCTGCTGATCAAAACATGAGGCACAGAAATCTAATACAAGCACTGCGATTATGCAGAGTTAGCCACACAGTCACTAAGCTCATCCAATTTTTTTTCCTAAATTGCTAGAATCCTATCTGACAAGATCCCATTTGAGTCCAAAAAAAAAAGGGGGGGGTACAAAGAAACCTAAACTGATAAAACATCCCATGTTCTTTACTAAACCACATGACAAGGAAATCCTCCTTGAAAGTAAGAAGATATAAAAATTAACTTAAAACAATCTTGCAAAATTCCAGCCGCCCACTCTCCCCAAGGCAAGTTTTATTTTTACTCCTTTTCATTAGCATTAATTATCATAGCAAAGAGTAGAAGAGCAGATTTTGTTTCCCAGTGGTAAATTTGCATGATACTGACATAGAGATGATTTCAAAGAATTCTGCTGAAACCCTGAACTGGAACAAGCATTCCTTGGGGTGAACACTCAGTTTGGACATCAGACATTATATAAAGGTGTGGTACACTGTCTTGTCACTAACTGTGATTCATGGAACACGGAAACTCCTTGGATTAAATGTCCTCCCTTGTTTGTTTGCTTTTAATTGTAAGGGAAAACAGAATAGAGACCTGAATCTGAATTGGTCTGATGGACAAAAAAGGAACATTTAAAACTTGTCCAGCCACAACTGCTTTTTCACAAGTTTTTCAAAGCTCCTTCTCGACTATGCACATTACTGAGCTATTACACAATGGCCCTAAAGAGGTATATTAGTACAGACAACTGGTTACTAAGGTAACAAGATGTTACTTTAGACCAGCAGCACTGTCCCAGATCATCAGCTTCACTCATTTCTTTCCTTTGTTCTCTTTAAACTATACACAAATCACAGACATGCTGTATAACCAAATATACATAGTAGAGTTACGCTTCAGTTTCTCAACTCATTTTCCATATTTGAGCTAATGAGGTAAAAAAAAGGCATTAGATGATGCAAGCATTTGAACTTTTCGGTGTGAAGTAGTTTCATTCTTAACCCTGTATTAAGAATTGAAAAGTTGGCTGAAAAGTAAATTTTAAAATGTTTTCTCACTAGAAACTATTCTAAAATTAAAAAACACACTGCACATTGAAACTATTTGATGTGATAAAATAAGATGGCAGGGATACTTTAAGGTTTTGGGAGAGAAAACCTGCTTAAGTTTTACTGACTGAATCTTGGCCAAAATTTTCCAGAGGCAGACTCGTGTTTGGAAATAATAGTTGACTGCTAATTGCGAAAAAGAGTAAGGTTACCCAAGGTCTAGCTCCTCCAACACACTGATGCTCCTAATAAATAAAGTGAGTATGTCACTATTTTTGAGAGCTCAAGCTTGTAAAACGTAAGTGTTCTCAACATCTTTTATGATTACAAACACCAGGCATCAGCAGTAGCTTAAAAAGCCATAGAAAATAAGGCCATTGGAAACATTTACAGGAGCAGGTCACCTATAACAATCTTTTGCTCCAAGTGGGATTAACTCCACCAAAACAATTCCTGATGTGTTTATCTAACCAGGTCTTCAACACTTACAACAATGGCAACTTCTGCAACCCTCCGAGGCAATCTGCTGTTGCATGTAGTTATCCATTCTTCTTACTATCTAACTTCAAATCAATTGCTGCAATTCAAGCCTGACCTCTTGCCTTGTCTTCAGAGTATATGTCAATGATAAGTAAAAGCCTTTTGTTCTGTTTTTAACATGTAAGAATGCAAAAAGCTTTTTGTTCTAGAAGGGTGTTTCCTGTGCTCTTTTAAGATACAAAAAAAAAAAATCTCAATTCACTTTCCAAAGCTGCCAAAGTACAGCACTGGCACTTTGCTATGCTTGACTCAGTGGTCAGAGTAACAGCTTTACAATTATTGCAAAATTTAAGATAAACAGACAGTATTGATTCTGTTTACAGCCTAAAAAATAACTAGGGTTAATTTTCAATTATTTACTTATATACTAATAGAAGGGACATATTTAAACAGAAAGGAAGCTTTATTCAGTACCAGTTGGAGAAACACTCCGCTTAAATATTGTATTCCCCCCTCTCTGCATGAAAAATAATTCTCCTTTTGTGACCAGAGTATACAAACAGGATTTAGTTAAATCAGTCAGTATTTTACTTAGAGAGTTTAAAAAAAGTGTAGTATGTTGTTCTGTTATCTTTGCCTATAAAAACCCATATGATACTTTCAGTTTACATGTCAGGCTGGCAAAACTCCCCTACTGAACAGCTGCATGAGAAGCCTAACAAACCACAGCCACGACCTGCAAACCATCCACTGTGGACTCCTAATACAAATATCTCTCCCATTGAATTATCCACACACATACCTTTCATTTTTTGTAAATAATCACCCAACACACAAGAAGCTTCTCTAACAGCCACCTACTATAAAAGGTAGAGAAAATCTCCACTGCTGAGGTTCACACTGTCCTCATAAAATGACCTAGATAAAGCATATAATTTTCATTATATTCATTTTACAGTCTCTCCCCTTTTAGCCATGCCTGAACTAGACTGAATGAAATTCTGCATGGAAACTATCAACACCAATAATACCTTTATCTCATATGCCTATGGCCCATGCAAACGCAGAAACCTAAGTTTCATATTTGCTTAGTTAAGAAAACATTCTTCCTCTCAGCATCTGGAAATGCTTCATGATATTGATGCAACTAATTAAAAACAAAACAAAATGAATCTATGTTAATACTTTACTTAAAATTTTCAAATAACTTAGAAGATAATCAAAAACAATTGAAAATAGATTAAATATGTTAATTCCCATTAATTAGAAAGAGGACCGTTCCAAACAAACTCATCCGCTGCTTAAACAAAGTCAACATAAACCCAGCCAAGATTTTGGACGAAGACATATTTCCAATGAAGTTAACTCAGCTTAGCTTTATTACTGAAGTTTTAATTAAATTCTAGATGGTCTTCAATCATTTTATGCTATTTAATTTTTTACAATTGTTGCATTTTACATTTGTAAATGTTAACTAAGGTCTCAGTATCTGCAATACAATTACTCCATAATTATTATATTCTAATATATTTGTTCCCTTTTGAAACCCAGGCAAATATTCTGCCTACAGTAACAGATGGCTTTTTAATTTTTTGTTGCTATTCCAGAATCTTTAAGTCACTCAAAATGCATCTACTTAAACATGATACTGCAGTTATCATGCAAAACATGATCTACAAGTTCACTGTTTAATATTTAACAATCTGGACACCATTCCTGTTTGGAAATAATTCTACTAGAGGCAGAAATCATTACCCTAGCATTGCTGTAATAAACAGATTCGCCTTTTTACATTTTATTGTCTCATAACAAAAAGCAAATTACTAATTTAAAATGAAATAATACATTCAATTAGTGCAAATGAAGTTTCGCAACTCATTCTGACTAGTGTTAATTCACAGGTTATCATCAATTAGGTATCACTTCACTGTAGTTCATGTAAATCCTTTGTTAATATCATGTCCTACTCTAACACACATTGCTAAGTGGCAGAAGGATTTACAGGGCAATTTTACATCTTAATGAAATCTAAAATGTCATGATACAGTAAAAAATGTAAGCAGCAGGTTGTTTCACAACATGCATACATTGCACATCAATCTAGCAAGGTAAGATTTATCAGGGTATCCCCCACATAACAAAGATTTTGAGCTCTTCTTGCTCAAAATTAAAAGTTCACCTTTTCTTGGTGAAAACTAATTTCTATGATAAATGTTATACAACATAAAATCTTCAACTGTGAAAGACAAAAATTTAAGCAAGCTGTTTTAACAACCCCCTGCAGTTATACAGCTCATTTAATACACAGCTCTCTCCAGCATGGACATAATTCATGGGAAACACTCCCCATAGAAAGAAGAAAGCTATCATAACAGCAACATGGTCATATGAATACATAATATCTACAAAAAACAACTGTTCTTAAAAGGACTGGCCAGTCAGATGGGTGAAACAAACATATCAATTGCTCTCATTCTGATCCAAACTGCTAACTTCTGAACTAAAACTAGAAGTCAGCCCATTAAACAGTTAAGCCTCCTTATGAAAAGGAGGAATCTCATACCCATACACTACAGAGCTTTACTGCATTTTTACTTATTCAATAACATTATGCCACTATTAGTCATAACAAATAGTACCTTGTTGATTACACTTACTGGCACCAAGGTTTGCCATGCATAAAATATCACTTAACCCCAAGTAAAACTGACAGAATTAAGATTAAAAATACTGCTTTAATTATGCTATTTGCCACATGCTCCTTAAAAAGAATTAAAATATGTAAGAGAATTGCCTACAGACTGATAGAAGTCACTGAAAGCAAAAAACCACAATGATCCTTGAGTGTGAGACACACATGAATAAGTTAACATAAAAGCTGAAGTTTGAATAAACAATAGTTTGGGGTTTTTTGAAAGAGCTATATATCAAATCAGAGCTTCAACAGCTCCACTTCAAAGGCTGAAGTGGAAAAAGTAAAACAAAACATTTACAAGTATTTCCCCAGAAATACACTTCTGTAAGATCCACTGATATCAAAGATCCATACTTTTGGGTTTGAGAATTTATCATGAGACATCAAAAACAGAGAATAACTGAAATAACTGAATAATAGTAGAATAACTGAAAACAAAGACTAAAACCAGCAACTCTACACAAATTCCTGCTCACAGAGAAGAAAACATTCAAAAGTGTTTGAGTCTAAAAGTTTTTGTTTGGTCATAGTTTCTTTTTTAAAAAAAAGAAGAAATGTAGTATAAAAATTCCAAACACCTCAAGCATGAAAAACAGCACCTTAAGTCCTGAAGGAAATATAACAGGGTAAATTTGAAATAATATAATATTCAAGATGAGTATACAGTAACAGAATTAAGTCTAGTTAAAGTTATTTGCAATATACCTGATTCAATACAATATAAAACATGACGGTCTGCGGCGACAATTTTTTCTTATTGATTCCTGGAACATGACATCAATAACCAGCACAGACTGATCACAGAACTGAAGGCCCTCATGGCCAACAGTGAGACATGGAGCTTAAATTCCCATATGGCATCAGTGAAAAGGAACTAAGATCAGCTTTTGAATTTCAAAACACATGTACTTCAACAGAGAAAAAACCAAAGCATAAATATGTACTTATAGGACAAATAATGCTGCTAAAATCGCTTTTTTTAAAGCTCAGATTGATGATCGAAGCATGTTATTTTCTTGGAAAAGTCTTCTAGTTATATTTGTGTTGGCAAGTAGTTTTTAAAACATTTGCATCAGGGCAGAAAACTATGCTCACACCAAAACTTTCAAACCAGACCTAGCACTAAGTTCATTTGCCTTATTTTATATACTTGTTTATCCACTCTACGAGAAAGGTTTCCTGTATCATTTATTTACATTCTTTAAAAACATCAGCAAGTGTGTAAGACTAACTGCTCTATGTACATCACATGTTTTTGTAAATTTCAACAAATAAAATAAACAGGTTTTATCAAACAGTACAATAGACTATGAATAGGATAAAATATCACTGCGACCTAAAACAAATACACTATTTGGCCACAAGAATTAGCTCCCAATTCTGCATGTTTCACCTTATAATGTACAGAAATAAGCAAATTAATTAGTTGCAGGGATTTATATGTTTTGTTTTTACTTTATTTTCCCTTCTCTTTTCCACCTCAATGGCATTTCTGCTTCCTAGTTCACACTTTAACAGAGATGTACACTAATAAACTTCTAGGACTTTCCATCCAATACACTTAAATATTTCTTCTTAGCATGACACTGTTGTTCACCCTGACTCACAAGTGAAGTGCTCCCTGGCTGCCAGAACTGTCATGGTGTGTTTGACTTACAAGGGTAAGAAATAATGGTATAATTCACCAAATGAGTTTGGTGACCTCTGGCTTACAGAACATCCCTCCTCTTACACACAGAAAGCTGGAGTACTATTAGAATGTATCAGCATTAAGTTGGATTTTGATCATTTGCATTTTAGTTCTAGTGTATCAATCCCATTTCTAATAAAATTATGACTGTCATCATTTAAAGTTCAGATAACTTTTTAGAACCCATTAAGGCTAACTGCAAACAAAACAGCATGGAATTATTTAGTACAAAAAGTTTCCATCATCTATCCCCTTCATGAATCATTTAAAGACTTCATGTCAGCAACTGAAAACATTCATGTTGATCTCACAAAGAGCAGACAATATATTATGCATGCTGCCCACTGATTTATCCTTTGAAAAAGTCTCTTGCAGGCCACTTGCCAATACTGCCACTCACTGTCTAAAATATAAATAGAAGTGCTTCTGGAGTATATAAATAAATAGTAATTGCCAATGGTTCAAATCAGCAGGCAGTTAAAACTCATATCCTGTGCAACATCAGATGGTACCAGATGCTCTAGGGAAATGTATTTTTGAGCGGACTACTTCGAAGCAGTATATCCACTACTGAAGCATCTTCCTAAACTCCTTCTTTGGATGGCTTATCTCTTCGTCATGTTTAAAACAAAATACCATCACACACACACACACACACACACACTGCCCATACAAATAGTCATTCACTTTTTAAAAAATCATATTTGGTTTTCAATCAGAATAATTTTGTAGCAACAAGCCTTACAACACTGTCTTTTCAGAAGGCAAAGGGCAATCTGCACATAACTTCCATGAGACTCTGGAACAGATTGCCCAGACAAGTTGTGGATGTCCCATCATTGGAAGTTTTCAAGGCTACAGCTTTAAACAGCTAGTGAAAGATGTCCCTGCCCATGGCAGGGAAGCTGGACTAGATGGCCTCTAAAGGCGACCTCCCTTCCAACCCAAACCATTCTAGGATTCTAAAGTCTGTACTAACACCACCAGCTCTGTTTTGCCTACAAAATAGAGCAGCTAAGTTTTTGAAGATCAGAACTCCTTAGGTTTTGTTCTAGGACAAATCCCTATTTCAAGAAGGCAACTTCATTGTACAAGCAATGTCAACAAGTTCCACACGATTATTCATGTCTGAATTATTCATGAATAAGTATTTACAGAATCAGCATCTTAGCATTTACAAAAAGAATAATTTTTGTCTGCATTTCTTCACAAGTAATGGAAAAGATAGGATGAATTTTAAATTGTTCTAAAGGCAGTTTTATTGTGACTATAATAAACCCACTGAAAAAACAGCCAGTTATTTTCCAATGAATAATGCAACTAACTATTTTGTTAGTCAATTATCAGGATGATAATTATTTCATTTGATGGGGGAAAAAAGCCCTAAAAAAATTCCACCCAAACCAAAATACAACTAAATCAAAACTCTCCAGCAGCAACAGCTTGCACTACACTATTTAACTGGCTTTACCTCAGTAGTTTAAATTTAAGAGTCTGCTTTAAGTAGACATGCAGTAAGTGAAAACTGGAAAAAAATTCCACACCTACAGCTGTCACCTAAAATTAAACACAACATTTCTCTTCAAATCTCAAGCATGCTTCAAAAAGACACCATGTGATCATATTTAACTACCACACTGTAGAATGCTTCACCCACAACAGATAAACAAAAATTTCATTGAAACATGTTAAAAAATTAGCCAAGGTGAAAACCAGGTATAATTACTTCCAAGTCTCTAATCGGTAATTATATATTTCATTTTAAGTGCAACCTATAACTTAGGAACATTTTGGTTTTGACCATGTTATAATTTACAACATAGGCAAATAAACTGCACATATTTTGGAGGCTAAAAACTCCACCCTAAAATAGATGAACTTGTGTTAGGTAGAATAATTCTGTGTAAAGAGATGTGTGCTATTGGGACAGTACCAAGAAGATGACTTGTGCAAAACAGTAGGTGGTCTTAAACATCTCCAAGAAGATTGATGAAACAGCTCCAATCCAGTTTAAAATGGTTACCGTTTTACTGAGATACGCAGCAAAGAGGACAACAACATTCCATGTCTGTAGCAATTTTACTTTTTTTTTAAAATAGAATTGGGTCAAATTTTAAAGTTATTATAGCACATAATTTTAATGAACCAAAAACTTTTTTAAAAAACAGCAATTACAAAGTAGTATAATGCCACACACCACTTCTCATTAAAAAGGTCATGTGTTAATCAAGTGTACTTATTTCAACAACTAGGATGAGGCACAAAGATTAGGTAACTGGACGGTATTCTTGCAAGTTTATTTATTTTACTTGTATTAATATAGTTATAGAAAGGGATTAACTATTTTTGGCACATATAAAATAAACTGCATGCAAGAGATTAAACAATAAAAAAGTACTTACGAAATCAAAGTCTCCATCTTGAGGGACTTTCCAGTTATCAGGGAAAACGTTTTTGGATATGTGGTAAGGTTCATGCATGTTCTGATTACAGTTTTCAGGGCTTTTATTCTTGGAATCTTGTTTATCAAAGTAGTCCATGAAAGAAGGCCTTTGAACTTGCGGTGAAGTAGCATTTCCTTAATTGAAAGAAAACAGAAAAAAAGGTAAAAACCATTCAAAGATTAAAGATTTAATGCACTATAAACTAAACTACACTAATTAACTTTCTTGGGTTTTGCAGAAACTAATACAGTCATCTGTACATGATGCAAGCCTCTGTTTGTCCCCTGAGGATCTCTGGCATAAAAGCTCATAGTCAAAGTATGATATTTTTGTAGCAAGATACAACGTGGAGAAATGTTCAAGACATTTCAGAGTTGCACACAAAAATAATATTAGAAGTTACTTCATGCAATATCAATTTGTTGTTATAGAGACTGAATAACATGAGGTGCTAAGCATCCCTTTGGGTGCTGAATGCCCCTAACTCCAAGGCCTGGTCCACAGGCACTTGTAGGAAACGAACAGAGTTTCACCACAGGTGGGATTTAATAATTATTTAGAAAAAGAACTTGCAAAATACAACTACACAAATTGTGTCTAGATGCTGCTTAATTTAATTAATTGCCAATGAAGAGTCCCAGAAAATTATGGGATTGCCCTCCACAGACAGTTGCAAAGCACCCTGTCTCCATGGTGTGGAAACCCTAGGGGATTTTTGTCATCATCTACACAGCTGCAAAAGCTTTATGAAGCCAATCGAGATCAGCATGAACTCCAGCTCTATTATCCTTTTCACAAAACGAAAAGTAAAAAAAATTATCTTCAATCCTAAATGACTGAAATTTGTTTTCATTTGTGGGATTTCAAAGCAAATACATTACTAAATAGCACAATAAATAAACATAACTATCACCTCAGAGAACGTATTCAGCATAGCATTGACACATGAAACATGTACTTGCTGCAAGTGTAACACATTCAACACAAAGAAATATGAAATATATTCCCACAAATAAAATACGAAACAAGATGAGATATAAATAACTAAGATGGTGGAAAAAACCTAACATCAAAAACCAGACAAAACTATCCATTTAAATTACAAACATAATAAAATCATAGGAGTTTTTATTTAACATACTTGTTTTGACAAGTAAAAAGGTAAACTACCAAAAATACCTTTTGAGCTTGTGTTTAAAGTGATCACTAGGACTTGCTAATCTCCTTATCTGGCTTTACACTTGTTTCTATTCATTCACCAAGTGGTCTTTTCCCCCCCACCTCTTTCAGCTCTTATTTCATCATCTCTTCCCATCCCCTTTGTCTAAAGATTTTTTAATTCATTCTAATTTTGCTGCATGACTAATTGCAGCCTATTTTTTCATTAATGTCTATTTTTGTATTGCCATCTTTTCACAGAATGATCAAGACTGGAAGAGACATTCAAGATCATCTAGTCCAACCACTGATCTAGAAGCACCACAACCACCACAAGCACAGCCCCAAGTGCCACATCCAGATACTTCTAGAACAATTCTAGGGATGACATCCCCACCACCTCCCGGGGCAGCCCATTCCAATGCTTACTCACTTTTTCTGTGGGGAAAAAAAAGTTTTAAAAAATCAAATATCTAATCTGAACCTTCCCAGGCAAAACTTAAGGACATTTTCTCTCGTCCTTTCACTTGGCATGACATGGCAGAAGAGACCAACCCCCACCAGGCTACAGGCAGTTGCAGAGAGTGATAAAGTCCCTCTTGAGCCTCCCTTTCCCCAGCCTAAACACTCACAGCTTCCTCAGCCGCTCCTCACCAGACTTGTGCTCCAGACCCTTCATCAGCTCTGCTGCCCTACTCTGGACACACCCCAGAACCTCAATGTCTGTCTTGAAGTGAGGGCTGCAAAACTGACCACAGGATTCAAAGTGTGTCCTCACCAGTAATGACTACAGGAGACAATCACTGCCCTGGACCTGCTGACCACACTATTCTTGATAGAAGTAAAGACATGTTGATTTACTGCTTCTTTTTTTCTGCATTTCCTAATTTTTTCTGTTCTAGTAAGATTTCTTCTGGCATTTTTAAATGTGTGCATCTACTGTCATGCTCTTTACTGAATTTGATTTCAGCTGCTTTCCTTCAACTCCACAACGAATCCTTCATTCAGTCTGCTATTTCCATACATACCTTCTCTTCCTCACATTTTTTTAGCTGATTTTTCTCTCACTTTTTGTCATGTTTTTCAAATATTCTTTTCTATTCCTAGGTCATAGTTATCTCTACTCACCCTCTTTTAATTAATAACAACTGCGACCTAACAATTCAGTGAACTAAACTCCAGGTTGAATTTAACAGACCAGACAGCAGATAACCTCTTCTCCAGAATCTCCCAAGTTTTCCCCCACTGAACTCAAGATCACTTGAAGGAGGTTTCTTGATCTCTTGAATCTGGGACTGAGGATGTAATGAGAAGCAAAGAACAGTGATGCCAAATATCTACAGAAAATAGCAATAAAAGGCAAAAATCATAGTCATAGAATGGGTTGAGTTGGAAGGCACCTTTGAAAACCACCTAATTTCAACTCCCGTTCCAAGGGCAGGGACACCTTCCACTAGAGACCAAGTTTCTCAAAGACCCCTGGCTTTGAACACTTCCAGGGATGGGGCATTCACAGTGTCTCTAAGTAAGCTGTTACAGTATTTTAACATCCTCAAAAAAATAATTTCTTCTCAATATGTAATCTAAACTTGCCCTCTTTCAATTTAAAGCCATTACACCTTGTTCTATCACTACAGGCCATTGTCAGAAGTCCCCCTCCAGCTCTCCTGTAGGCTCCCCATTAGGTACTGCAAGGTCCTACAAGGTCTTCCCAGAACCTTCTCTTCTCCAGGCTGTACAACCCTAACTGTCTCAGCCAGTTTTAATATCAGAGGTGCTTTTCCCCTCTGAGCATTTTCATGGTCCTCCCCTGGATTCACTCCAACAGCTCCATGTCCTTCCTGTTTTGGGGGTCCCAGGGCTGAACATAGTGTAATGGATGGGGTCTTATGAGAGCTGAGTAGAGCAAAAGAAAAATGGAAGAATCTAAACTTCAGAAAAGCACACATTTAAGAAAACAGATCCAAAAGAAGACAGTAATATGAAGGAGGTAGAATTAAAAACAGAAATGCAATGCAGAAAAACAGAACCACAATTTTCTTCGTACAAACTTTTCATTACTTGGTGATCGCTGCCCAAAACCCCTGAAACTGTTTGTACCAAAAAGATAGGACACCACACTGCTGGCCTTTCACAACCAATTTTTTCTTCTGTTGAGATGGCTGTACTTAAGTTTCATCCCTGAGACATACTTATAAACAAAAAGATTACCAGTGTCTCTGTTCCAAAGTCTAAGTACCAAAGTGCTGGCCCATTACAGGTAAGGCAGTCTCCCTCCTCTCATATACCAGGCAATACTAAATATTTTCCAAGCACTGCTTGTAAATTTTAAAACTATTTATAAATATCTTCCTTATACATGTAACAGAAGACTACCTACATATGTAAAACAAACCAACCCCTCTGAATTCCTTGCTAACAAATGCATATTATGGAAATTGGGACAACAGGACTGAATTTACTCCAAGGTAAGCAAAGAACATTATTTTTTACTTTGAGTACTTCTTTTATTTGTTTTGATAAATAAGAATTTAAACTCACTTTTGATTTCAATTTAGCATTCAGTCAGTTAACCCAATTAAAAGAGCAAGAGCTGCTTACCTTCACTGCAAATATAAAAATTCACACACAAAACCAGAAATATGACTGCAAAAGGATGGGACCAGAGGTATTTCAACGGGGGTTTTTTGACTTTTCGTCCAATGTAAAAAATCCCAAAAAAATTATTTAGAAATTTATTTTTAAGGTTTTATTTCATTTTTATGAATAATTAAATGAAAAAAGAGACACTATTTAGATCTCTAGCTTACTTAACATTAACATCAGTTAGTGTTTCATAGAAACGGGTTGACATTACCAGTTTAAAGGGCCTGTGACAGATCCTATCTCTTTTGTATTTACTTCATAAAACACTCAGGCTCTTTATGCCAGAGTAAACTGATAGAGGTTGCACCTTTTTTTTTTCCCAAAATACAGGGTTATTAGAAGATCATTTTGCTCTGAAAGTATTTTTTCTAACTTTCATGAACAACAGAGTAACATTATCTTCTCAACCATCTTTCAAGAATCAAGACAATTAGAAGTATTTTATTTATAAAGATTTCCTTAATGACAATTAATTCACTCATCTATTCAGTAAGTTAGATTTGCCACAAAAAATCTACAGCACAGTCAGTATCACTCCACACTTGCACTGAAAACCTATTGTGCAATAGCCTGTTCCATTCTAGAAGGATTTGGACTTCTCAGTTCTTCTAATTCTTTGCTCTTCAATAAGCAATGATCATGTTTAAAAATATTTCCCACAGTTTCAATATTTAAGAATATCTGTCTCCTATCATCCTGACACTTGCCTGCTGCAGGACTTCAAGATGGCCCTAGGAAAAAAGCCATAATAAAACAACAGTCAGAAATTGCTGGCAAGCCATACAACACAGAGAGCGCCACTGATGCCGAAAACATACATTCTACTTCAGTAATATCCCTGATAGGAACACAGCCAATGGGATGTCTCCAAATAGTTACATAAGCAAGTTTCTTCCAAAAAATATGCTGAATAAAATGAACGAGGCAACGACATAACACAACACCCACTCTGTGACACTGCTTCAAAAACATATCACAAATAAAATAAATAATTCTCAACACACATTTCAAAAAAAGGAGGAATGCACACTCGATTTTAATGCATGTTTTGGTAAAATTCAACTGATGTCATCTACCAAGAAAAAATATTTTGTAGTGAAGCATTTCCAACAGAAAAGTATTACATTAATATCAAATTGATTTTAAATCACTTTAAAAGTTCTGCTGTTAGTTAACAAGTAAGGTCAGCAGATGAGGGTGACAATCTCCTACAGAATGGAGACTCCCACTACAATTTCCTAGGAGGGCATGGGTGATGGTATTTTGCTTGTTTGGCATTTTCAGGTGGGGAGTTTACGATTTCCTGTGAAAAGTCTGTACGTCTTTCTCTCACTTTGTTACTACCAGGACACTGGACCTCTTCTGCAGCTGCATATCTACGGAGGAAAGCTTTCTTCCTTTTGCCAACAGCCACAAACTTCCACAGCCTTCTACATTCTGGGGATCTCCATCTACCACCCAGCTGAGGAACACTCAGCTGCTTGGTAAAGTTGTCTATCTGGCTCTCCTGTCTGAAGTGTTTCTGTGAACATCCTGTCAATATTTTTATTCCCTTAAAATATACTGCTTTGTCACTATTAAGAGTCAGAAGCTGTAAAGCAATCAGCTTTCAGCCTTCTTTAGACTATATCTACCTAAATGCTCTCACCCTTACTACAAAGGCTACCACAGCTTATACAACATCATATACTACTTAGGCTTTGTATTCCATAAATTCCTACTACTACTCTCTCCCCCCACAAGGTGCCCTACAACACAGTGGCAGTAATTCTGGGAAATGGGAGACAGGAGCCTAGAATTTTGACCTCAGCGTCCAGGAAAATGCATCTAACAGTGTACTACCATGTAGAAAGCTGCCACAGCCACCTCCTTCAGCCATGTTTCAAGCAGGAACTGTGACTGTATTTTATGAGTGGGAAAGTTCTGCTGCTGACACACGCCTATTAAGCAACCACCTCAGAGAATCAGAGGTCAGCCTACTGGGAACCACAAGGAAGCAGCAGTAGAAACTGTGCCACCAGTTACTTAGGCAGAGTAGATGGGAGTCTACCACAGGACAGATCTAAGAAATGTTTGCCTATTGAGAGCTGTGTAACAAAGTGGTTACTGAGCTCACAGTTCTTGTATCACAGTAACTTATACATTCAAGTCTTCAGTCACTTCAGGCCTCGTTCAGTCTTTTGTTTGTTGTATGACACACCTATTTACCAGAAATAATTGCAGAAATTGCAACTGGCATTTAAATGGAAAATCCACATAATTTTCAACCATCTGAAGCTTTCAGAGACTTTTTGAAGGACTATAAACACAAGTTTAAACTATTTTTAATGGGGAAAAGTTTCCAGCACAAAACATTACTTTGCTTCTTGAAAATAAGACTTGTAAAACTGGTTTAATAATTGTTGTTCTTTTTTCCCACTTTCTGGAAAAAAGAAAAAATATCCAATGACATTACTATTACAACAATGCAATATGCTGAGTCCGAAACGACCCATCAGCATCATCAAGTCCAACTCCTGGCCCTGCACAGGACACCCCAAGAATCACACCATGTGACTGAGAGCATTGTTCAAACACTTCCCATTAGTCCATTCCAGTACAGTTTATTTCTGTTTTCAGCAAAACAAAAGAAATCTATGTTAAACTAGCATTTTGCAATAGCTCTCAAAAGCAGAATTGACAACATAATCTTTAAAAAATAATCACCATTTTTAAAATATACTACTACTAGTGACATAAATGATGAAATTTATTACCATTCACAGAAAATAGCTTGAGAACAAACACAGACCTTTAAACATCTATCCCCTCTTTATACACACATATACAGGAGTAAAGCACTACTACACCTATATATGGCACCAAGCAAAGTCTTATAAGGGGCACAGTAAGCACTCTTGAGCAAAACTACATCCGCGAAGTATCAATGCTCAGGCCACAGCCCCACTGAAGCCAGCCCATAATAAAGTTTTCTTACAAAATTCCTACCAGACTTAGGTCATAAGTTGTTACATGTGTCACTGGCTTTTGCTTTTCAGTTGAAATACCAGCTGGACAACTTAGGCCTTTCTAAGAGTTTTGAAGCATCCCGCCAGAGCTATCCAAGCATATACCTCGTATCACAGAGGAGACTGACTTCCAGTATCAAACAATCCCTTACCCTGGATGCTGAAATCACTTAAAAATAATGAATAAACCAACTCATTAATTCTTCTATCAACATGTAGGTTCCACAGCATGGTGCATGTCCCACTGTAATCAAAAATACCATTATACCATAAGACAAAAAAGTTGAGCAAGTAAGTGCTAGAACCAGACCTGTAGCCTGGCAGCTTAAACCATCATTTCTCTCAGGCTACCTCCAGTTTGCTGACTTCACTGGAGTTACACTGTTCAAGACAGTCACCTATGGGAGGGGAGGACAGGGAAGGAAACCTGCTGTCCCTAAGATTATATTCTTATGTTTGATTAGAAGGAAGAATGTGTTTAAGAATTATGCTGACTAAACCTAAAATGTTCATGTCTTATAGGGCAAAAAGTAATAAAACAAAAACCTGATTACTTTTCTACATTCTAGCTGTCAAATGCTGCCTCATTAGTTCCCTGACCTCTTCTTTCAATTACATTCATAACCAACCACAAACTATCTAGAAGCTTCACCAATGTCTGAAGTAACAGCTAGAAATCCAGAATAAACCCAAACTGCACTAAGAGACAACTTGTTTTCCAGCCCAAAGCAGATGGCAAATATAAATTTAACAGGGCAAAAAAGACGCACAGGGGGAACGTTACCAAAAAGGAGAAAAGAGAACAATCACAAGTACTCTTGGTGCACCAGAAAGCCCTAACACTAAGCCTTGCTGAAAAAAACACAAGGGGAATGTGGGGAAGCTGGTCTGAATACTAGTCTCTCCACTGAAATATGAAAAAGTTTCTACACCAAAATAAGTAAAACCCAGGCAACTGAACAAAAGAAATAACACTTCCATCATTCTCACTCTTTACTCCACATTAAACCTCCTAAAGTCAAGTTCCTCTCAATTCTCTGAGTTCTTCATTTTCTTTCTTCCTTCCAGGTACATACCACAGAGTCTCTGCTCAGAGCATGCACAGGCATACCAAGCAAGACAGCATGTTGTTTATTACTAGACTGTATAATGTATGTTGGGGTAGGAGGACAGGCCTCTTTTTGTTCCAAATCCCAATTTTATCTGGGCAAAATTCCCTATTTGTGAAAAAAATATGGTTTTAGTTATTTTCTGTCATGGTTCCCAGAGGCCTCTAAGCATGGGTACTTATAAATAAAAACATATTATTGTTTCTTATTTTGTCCTTGAGCAGGGAAACAAAAGGCAGAAGGAAACAAAACATGAAACTAAACACAACAGCAATTAAATAAAAAGTTTGTCATAAATATTTTGTGTCTCTAGGAAGGAAATGAAATCCCTCTTCCCTAGTTTACTAAGTTTATTTCTCCAAGCTTCTTGCTCGCAATGTTTTATTATTCGGCAGTATCAAACAGTACTTTCAAGATACTCATTCTGATTTATTAAAATTACACAAACATCCAGCAAGTGCCTACCTTGCCTATAAAGGTACATTGGAAAAGGCAACCAATCTCCAAAATCTTGTGTCTTTGTTGAGTATAAAGAAGCACAAAATCTGTGGCTGCCTTTCAGGGGCAGCAATGATTTTTATGTCCCCCCTGGAGACATTTACTTAGGAAACTTGCTATTACTCCTTTTTCAACCAATAGCACAACAATCACAGAACCAGAGGACCAGCTACAGTGGACATGATTCATATTTATTTTTAGCTGAGAGATATGGAGGTTCCATTCTTGAATTATTTCTAGTTTTTAATGTAAAAAATACAAATAATGAGTGCTTAATACAAAATACAAGAAATTTTAGCAAGAAAGTCCTGAAACCAAACCTGTGGCCTGTCATCTGAATGATTTAACTATCCTTTGTCATGATCCAAACTACCTCCAGTTTGCTGGCTTTGCTTTGCTGCAGTTACAGGAGTCACAGTCATCTATGGGAGAGGAGGGAGGGGAAGGAAACCTGCTGTCCCAAAGATTATTCTTGTTTGAGAAGGAAGAAGAATGGGATTAAGACATACACTGACAAAGTGTCAAGGTGCAGAAAGGCAATTCCCTTTCTAACTACAGATTGTTACTGGAATCAATTAAAAATTGAAAATAACAGTACATTTTAAATGCAATGTCCCCAGCAACACAGCAGACAAATAAGACAGCAATTAAGAGACTGCAGTGCAATCCTAATGACACTTTTTTGATCTGTTTGACATAGTAACAGGTATTTCCTCTCAGCACATATAAAAACTACATGGATAGTGTGGTGCAATTTGGCATACTGCTGATATAGAACTCATTCATGAAGACTGAAGTGATTTGTCAGGCTGCATAGAAACTGCACTAAACCCTAATTCATAATTCTTCCATCCTAAAAATTATTCCAAATTCGTTCATACTAAGTTTCCCTTTGTTTCCCTTTCTTTCTCAGCTTTTTCTTAGTTTGAAATAGATGCGTTTGAGATCACTTGTACTAACCCTCCATCAGCCTCATGGTCTAACAAGTAAATATTCTGTTTCAACATGAAAACAAATTAAAGCACATACTGAGTCTTTTCTTGACATAAATCACCGTACCTAAACTAATCACTATCAGCAGCAATGTTTGCTATCTTAGTGCTGAGGACTCTAAAGGAAAAACAAAAAAAAAAAAGACCGAAACAAACCACAAAAAACCAAACAAATGAAAACTACAAGGCTCCTTCTTCCTTCCACCTTGCTGTATGCAAAAAAAAAGTTCTGCTTTGCACTTCCAACTAATCTTGAGCAAATTACATCAGGTATCTATATGCAAACATAAATGCAGCTTTCTATTTGCTATGAAACACTCTACAGAGTTATTTGGTACTGATTTCCACTTTTGAGGTATTAGCTATCTATATTACATACACACACACACCTCCCCACCACGCCCCCAACAATTGCCTGGAGTTAAACATTACTTTGTGCCTCATGAAATCAGGCAGCTACAGCCTGAGTTAGAGTCATCTATTGGTGCTATCTATTCAAACAAATAATTCTATTAAAATCAGTGGACTTCAATCTGAAGTAGTCTTCAACCAAAGAAAGAGTGTATGCAAATTAGTATGCAAGTTAACTATTTTTTAAAAGTGTATTTTTGGATATTTTGGTATAACTTAATACAAAGAAACATTCACAACTTTTTGTACTCCCTCACATGCTGCCAAAGTTAGTTAGAACTTTTTACTTAGGCTTCAACAATCTTCTGATCACTGCCTTCAATCAACCATTTTTGAAATACATTCCAAAAAATGCCCAAATAATAATTTGCTTTAAAAATACAGATCTGCTAAGTGATCATTAGTTACAAAACAATTTTGCAGCAAAATATATTACCGATTGCTGACCCAAAAGAGAGCCACAATATGTTCTCAGAATCACTGATACTGAAACAGCAGCCTCTCACATAATCACATCAGTTTAGCTCCAAGGAACTGGTCCAAATGTATGTGGGACAGGAGACAAAGAGACAAGCAGTAAAAGGGACAATTCATGGAAGGACAATTTGAGAGTCCTCTAGAGAAACTTAGCAAAGCACCAAAACCAGGCTTCTGCTTCGAATCTCCCTCTATAGTCAACTTTTTCTCTACCAATTATAGAGTGCTTAGAGACACAAATACCCCTCTCTCCTTGTTTTAACCACAGAACTTGACACTTAAAAGCCATTCATGACACAACATTGTCAGGAAGCACGAGAAAAAACGTTATTAGAAGAAAGCAAATGAACAACATACGTTTCATGGTCCCATCTTCCTCTTCATCGTCATCACTGTTTATTACCATGGTCCCCAAGTCTGATTCTAACATGGTGCTGTTGTGTTCAATCATCGTCTGAGCGCCTTCACTCATCGTACTGGTGGCTCTCATGGTACCAGCGCTCTCTGAATTGGTCTTCACCATGGTGTGAGAGTCCAACTCATCTTCATCCTATGGGGAAACATTTGCCAGAACACAGGAGATCATTAAAAGAAAACGTAAGATGGAAGCACTTATTGATTAGTTTTTTATCTTTATACGTGACCTAGTTGTACTGCTGGATTTCCAGGTTAAAAATTTTAAAAGAAATCACAAAATAAAAAATCTTCCATACAGAGAAGAATAAAAGCTTTCTTCTTTCTCACAGATACATGGCAGGGTAAGTAGAATGTGGCCCACACACCCACTTTGAATTAGCATCCAGTTCTGAGTTATCTCTGATTTTCATGACCCACTTTATCTCTCTGGGTTCCAAAAATCAGTAACACAATTTACAGAAAGTGATTTTGCTGTTTTGCAAGGGACTATCACCAAGGATTTGTGCTGACCACCCTTAACTTAGTATCATGCCCAGCATCTAACATTACATACAGAACGCAGATGAGAGGCTCATGTTCAATTAAGCTATTAAATAATCCTCCAACAGAATTTTTCAAGTCCCCCTCAAAAACAAAATCAACTTGATTCACTTCAAGTGTTTAGCTCCATTTTAAAACCTTTGTGAAAAGCATGAGTAAATAACGTGTTAATACTACATATAAAAATAGCCCTGGAACACATACTTACCCACTAAGTGTGGGGGAGGTAAATATCAAGAAGATACACTCTTGTAGCATTTTGACCTGGTAACAGTAATGGGCTGGGAATTTGAAACTGAGAACTAATGACAATCCAGCTAATGAAACGTGAAATTCATACGGAGTACCAATATTTGAAAATACTAACGGGAAATCCCACTGCTTCCTAAAGTCTGATTTAGATTATACACACAACATCACAGGATTTCAGGAGTAATGTGATGGACTGTGACTATACATATTTTCTATATGAGTAAAATCTATTATTCAAGGAAAAAAAAATTAGATATTCTCATTTGTTGATTAAATGTAAGAAATAATATCCATCACTGTGAAGTTACTCTATGTCAAATTGTTGTATTTTAAATACAAATGCTACTTTCACCAGTTTCATAACCATATATGCATCCATTTCCTCTATTGTGTCAAAGCTTCATGAGTTCCTTTATAAATTAACTTTTATCCCTGATTAGCAAAATATTTTAGCTCTATAGTTTGAAAGGCTATTGGATAACCCTTTTTATTTTTAAATTTAATTTGCTGCTTAGAAATAACATGCTGTTGCTACATAGAATCACAGAATGGTTTAGGTTGGAAAAGACCCCTAAAATCATCAATCCAACTGTTAATCTGGCACTGTCAAATCCACCACTAAATCATGCGTCTAAATGCCACATCTGCATGACTTTTAAATCCATCCAGGGTAACAAGTAACATTTAAACAAGACTTCACCCACTAACAAATTTCCCCTTTTTCCTAAATCTTTGTATTCTTTTACAGATTTCAAATTTTTAACTGTAAAGAGACTTGTAACTGCAGGGGCTGGGAGGAACAGACACAGAATGGGAACAGAAAAAATAAACCCTGGACCCAAACCCCTGCAAGGCCTGCCACTTTCTGTTTCTCACTGAACTCACTCCTTTCCTTTCTGCCCATTCCCTGGCATGGCAGACAATTTGTCTCTCGTACAGACACACATGAGTGAGCCAGTCCCATGGCCAGAGTGCCTGTTTCACTAAGGGTTGGCCTAGGCAGACACAGCGAATTGAGTTCACAGTAATACCAGCTCCTGAAAATTATTCTATTACATCTCCAGAAAGAGACACAAAAATAGATTTCATTTTGATTTAGAAAATCTGGCTAACAGCATACCATAACGAAATCAGGATACAGACTTAAATATGTGATTAAAATTCCTAATGTCAAAAGAATCATTATTTTTCAAATTGCAATTTGTAAAAATACTGAAGTTCTTCATTTGCATTCTTTCTAGGGTTTTTTTTTTGCAATCTGTTTAGTACCCTACCCTTGAAAAAATCATTATATTCCCAAAGACACAGACAGCTTACAGCTACAGCACTAGGCAACTGTGCCAGTAAAAAAAAAGAATATTTTGGTACTGCTCCTCCTGGTGGCAACTTTGATTTTCTGTACTTCCTCCCACTAAATGGTATTGTTAACCCCAGCATTTTCTATGAATTGCACTTCTTCCCCTTCTAGAAAGGGTGCTCAGAAAATAAAGTAGTTTTGCATTGCATTTTAAAAGTGTCAGAGCAGTTAAACTACAAGTGTTTCTTTCAGTACTGCAATACAATGCAAAACTGACTCACACCATATTGATGTTTCGCCTATTAACCACTACAAATTTGGCATCTCTAACATACAGCCAGGCAAATCGCTGGGTTTAAGGCATAGTTACATTTGACTGACAGATTAGCTTGACTAATAGTAATATCTATTTGCAATGCATATTGCCCTAAACTTACCTAAGCAGAAATAAGAAATGAAACAAACACTTTCCTAGAGCTCAAAACTTTTATTTCAGGAGTTAGTGGAAAAAAGTGATGGCTAATGACATGAACTATGAAATGGAGTCCTAAATTACCATTTTCATAACTTCTGCTTCACTGAAAAAAATTATCTTTTAAAAAAAAACTTACCTTCAGTCAAATCAAGTATACAGCAAATGTTCAAAGAAGAGCATTTAATTTTCCAGTCTAAGAGTGCCAAAAATCTTTACCTTAGTATTGTCTCTCAGGAAAGAGGAAAGTTTTCTTTTGGTACCTGAAAGACTAAGGATCACAAAAGTCCACCTCAGTACTAAAAGAACAGCTGTCCCAAAAAGGGAAGTACACAACAGTTTTGATGAATGGTGTTTTCCCCATATCAGGAATCATGTACTGAGACAGAACAATATGAACCCTTTTCATGGTTTGTGTATGCCCCAGAATAATTAATTTTGTAGCTAACACAGATTGCTTCCAGAACTGTCATTCCAGTATTTCTCACAAATATGAGATCTAGTTAATATGGCAGTAGACTACACTGGTTCTGAGAAAGTAACTTTATAAAAATATGCAGAGGATCCAAGTTATGGAAGTGCACATTTACATGAGAGATGAAAGTGACTCCTTCATACAAATTCTGATTCATGCTTTACAGTTCATAAATATTGGTGTAGAACTTGTGATCTATTGTTAAAAAAGGTAAACACACTGATTAAATAAAAACAAACACAATCTCAATTTTAACCACAAAAAAATTAAAAAGTATTAAAGCTGAAGTGTCATGTTCTCATACTGTTTATGAAAACAGATCCAAGAATAAAACAATAAAAACAACTAACTCTGGAATTAAACTGTCTGCTGTTCTCCTGTGTACTAGAAATAAGCACCAAACTTGTATTTGGAAGGGGTTTCTCTTACACCACTATACAGCAACAGAAGGTGTGCACAAGCGATAACTCTAAAATCTCTTGAAATGCTACAGAAATGCTAAATAACATCATAATGTAAAGTACAAGTAAAGTACCAGCAATAACCTGCAACCCTATAGGATTAACTCTCTGGATCCTGTTATTTATCAGAACAGTTATTATTAACAAAATCAACCTTTAAAGCATAAAAATGCAATCATAGAGGTTTGATTATCAGGATAGAAAATTCAAAAATACTTCAGCAGAAACCACACACAAGACTTCATGACATGCTAATGAAATAAAAGATCTCATCACACAAGAAGTTTTCTCAGAGAAGTTGGCCTTGCAGATCATATCTGAGTCTGCATCATTACAGAAGTAAATGATCCAAGGTGATAAAGATTAATGGATTTTTCTGTTGCATTTTTAACATTGATAGGGATGAAGACTGAAAAAAAACTAAAGAGGAGCAAATACGGCAGCAGTTGCATTTAAAACTCACTACCTACGGTTTGGCATGTAAAAAGAACACTAGAGGGCAGCAAAGACAGCCAACTCGGCTGCAAGGCATTAAAGGAAGATTTACATGCTGCTAAAATTTAGTATCCTGTAAAATAATTTCATTTACTATTAACACCTCATCATCACCTTTGAAAAATGTAGCTGTAGTCACAGCTATCTTTTTTTAAAGCACTGTGGTAGCTACATAAACACATAATACAGTTTGGTCAAGCACAAGGATTTTGTAAAAGCTCCTAACTTACAAAGCCAAACTTCAACCTGAGTATATGATTAATACTGAACACACAAAGCTTAGACCCATCAGTAAAACAGGTAAAAACTTAACTTTCAGCACACAGTCAAATCCCATCACATTCAATAGACATCTGTCACAAAACAGCCCTTAAGCTTATTTTCAATCTCCATGCAATTGATACACCAGCAAACGACGACTTGCTGCGTGCTCATCCCTCCCCATGTTTATCCTTCCTATAGCCTGTTTCTGGCTCCATACTGCTGTGGATTTTAACAATATGCTATATTTCATTCAATAAATTCATCTCTACATATCTCTAACTTCAGGATACTTAAAGGACTGCAATCAAATTTAATTAACACATATGTCAAGTGTTCTTTAGTATTAGAAAAAAATGGTATGAAAAGAGAAAGTTTTAACACTGTCATGTAAAATTGCATGTATATATAGACAGAAATAGCTGTAACATATACATGCAAACACATGAAAGAAGCATGAAAGCAAATATAAAAACCTTTAGGAAAGTACAGCCCGGTGTATCAGATTTAAAATACAGAACAACTCATCTGATTCACTAGTTCCTTTAAAATAACACTATAAATATTGTAAAAATAAAAAGGAATAATTACAGCAATTATTTCTTAGGGGCTCAAAATACAGATGACAACTTTTCATAATTAACATAGGATTAACCAAACAACCTTTTGCAAGAATGAATAAATAATCCTGCATATAGGAACAATTTATTATCGGCAGTTGGCTTTGGTGTTGATAGTTGTCAACCACGAAGGGTCAAAGAAAAAAAGGGGATTACTGAAGTAGTAATTTTTTGGTTTAATACTCTAAAAAACTTAAATATTTGTCACATCATAGAGACATTAAAATGTAGAAGAAAATATACAGAGAGCTGCTTGTTAGCTTTAAAGATCCACAGAAACAAATATTTAGACATGTTTTCTGTGAGCTGCCAGGCAACAAGGTACTTTACATTCCCATAATAAAGCGGCCCAGCCTCAGCATCCATCTCACATCACACTTCTAAAAATGCATGAGAGAAGAGATTGGTCATGTCTCATAATGCCTAAACTAATATCTAAACTTTGATATTGGGATTAACCTTCTATAGAACACACCACTTGCGATTTTTGCTTAACTAAAAAAACCTGTACAACTGCCTCAGCACCTATCAAAACATGTCAGTTTGTCAGAAGGCATTCTCATCACAGGCACAGCTCTCATAACAGGCATAAAATCAATTCTGAGCACACTATTTGTAATGATACATATCTCTCAGAAAGGATACAGTCATCAAGACTGTATTTACAGCTCTACAATATGAAGTTTCGAACAGCAAAAAATATTTACATTACAATTGACAACTTCTCATGCTATAAAATGTTCACAGACAGTGGTGAGAAAGAAAAATAAGAATCAATTTTAGGGATATTACTCTTCCTCACTTGAAGGACAACTACCTGAATTGACCCTGAAAATTAAGTGCCTAAAAGAAAAACTCTGCATCTGATTACTTCTCCAAACCCACCCATTCCATTTTACTTCCAGTTACGCAAATCACTTTGAACTTGAGTGCCCATTACTATACAATACATGACTTTAAGAAGGTATTAAAGCACAAAAACTTATTCAAATGTAACTGTTAGGGTTAAAACAGGTTTCCTAACATAAGAAACTTCACAGTTAGAACATATTACCCCTTTCTTCTTGATGAGTCCCAAATCATGTACTAGCGAGTAATGGGCAGAATTGCTCACAATATACATAGGAAATTCTTGGGGGGTTAGATCAATAAATTCAAGCCCCTGACAGGTTAACTGAAACCATTCTTTTTCAATAGTATATGGACTCAAATCACTGCCCATGAGAGACCTTTCACATCAATAGATTCTACTTAACACTAACACCAATATTTCCTCTTGATTATAAATGTTGTTAAATGCTCATTTCTCGAAGTTCAAGTCTGTTTTTGCATTTCTATGGTGAGGACTTTACCACTGTATGATAGGGAAAAAATCAGTTTTTGAGGTGTTATTTTCCAAAATTTAAGTGCCAGATGGCTATTACTTTCCTGAACTGAACAGCGACTCCAATTCTACATATGATCTAAAAACATTGATAGATAATACAATATGAAGAAATATATGCATTACTTACTATTACTACTACATAAGGTAACATAGGGACTGTCATCAGCTCTTTCTAGGACTGCTGCCATCACTGCAGACTTATCAAGACCTGTATTATCATTTGAACTATAGGATATGTAGTCATGCAAACTACAAACAAGCAGCCCTGTATTTCTTACAGAGTTCTGTGAAACTGATACATAAGGAGGAAGAATGTGCAAGGGTTATTTATCTTTACACTTGAATGCTGGACTTCTGACTTCATCTACTACCAAGCTGTATACCAACTATACCAAATGGGCACTCGTATTATCTGCTTTCCCTTTCCCAAAGGAAAATAATAAGCACTCAGAAGCGCAAAAAGAATTGGTTTACTGGCAGTTCCACAAACAAGTTCCAAATTAAATGAAAGACACAATCTTTCAGTTTATTTTCAAATTATTTCATTATTTCAATGTGAAGTGGGGGGGTTGGGGAATTGATTGTTTCTTTTTCTAAAATGACAAACACAAATATTTTAATGCTTTCATTTTATTCTTCTGGATTTTTATCTTCGTTTCCTTTAATAACTTGTGGGTCCATTGATTAGCCTCGGCCTAGTATGCTTAAAAAACTAAAATCAGAATTCCACTTAGTTCAGGGTTCACTTAACCTACATGCTGCTCAGGAGTTTTCTACTATGTAGTAGATAAGCAACACGCATTCAGGAAACACTTCACAGAAAACTTTTCTAATTACAAAGAGAACGGTAACAGTTTCAAAGAATCAGAATGGTTTGGATCGGAAGGACCACCTAGCTCCAACTCCCCTACCATGGGCAGGGACACCTTCACCTAAAGCAGGTTGCTCAAAATTCCATCCAGCCTGGCCTACAACACTTCAGGTATGGGGCATCCACAGCTTCCCTGGGAAACCTGTTCTAGTGTCACATACCCTCTCCACAAAGAATTACTAATATCTAATCTTAATCTACCTTCTTTCAGTTAAAAGCCATCATCACTATAACTACACGACCTTGGAAAAAGTCCTTCTCTAGCTTTCTTGTAGGCTCCCCTAGGTACCGGTACAAGTTTATGCTGCTGTTTCCTAGTTTGGCTGGGTTTGCACTTTGAGCTGATCATAACCTTTGGTGACAGCAACTGGACACGATTCTGGTGTCATCTCTCAAATGAATCTGGAATTTCTTACAATGGTGTACTGCACCAAAACTGTTGCAAGACACAAAAAGTCCGTGTTATAACCAAACAATTACTAAAACCAGTCCAGAACAAAATTAGATCTGCATTGTGACACACAAAAGATCACTAGGTCACTCCAAAACGTTTTGATGAACTGTTTTTGCCAACAAGGAAGTCCCTCCTCCCCACCTTGCTAGCAATATTCTTCATTTTGACTAGTTGAACCCTCGCTTTTTCTATTAAAGCTAAGTATCTCCAAACTTTTTTCACTAAAGGTTTACCAAGCAATACAAAATTATTAGACGTATTTACTGATAGCAAAAGTCACACTTACTACCAAATACCACATTAACAGTTTTAACAACTAAATATTTCATCCTAATAACAAATCTTATCACAGATTATTCTCTTGATCCTAAAAAGTGCACAAAAACTTAGGGAACTTAAAAGAACATACACAAAATTATTTTTTATAGTTGGAACAAAAATCCTCTTTTACTTAGCCTTTTTATAATGGGAAACTTTTGAAAATGTGTAACTCCTCAATATAAACTTAACAGCAAAAACATCTGAACATCCTTGTGCCCATTACAAGATATTCTTGCATGTCTCTTAGCATCCCCTATAAACATCACTTGGTTTTATTAATATTAATCAATTACAGCCTGAAAGTCAGCATCAGCAGGGAAAACTAAAAAGGAATACACTCGATCATACTACCCAGGATGATAAAACCATTCTGAAAGAATGTATTGCTGAAGTTTTTACCCAAACTCTCTCATTCTTTTCTTTTTGTCACCCTAACATCTCATCTAGTGATCCCTTCCCTCAAAGGAATACTGCAAAGCTTCATTTTCCAATTTCTCCCTCTTCTGTCTTTCACTGTGCTGAAGTCATGCTCCTTCTACCAACCTTTCTTTTCTGAACTGACCAGTCTCATTCACAAGTGCAGTTCCATGGCTTTCTCCTATTCTCTCACTTCACTCAATACGGAGAAGTCAGCTCTGCCTCAAAGTGGCCTATTCCAAACCTGTGCAGCTTTCTAACCTCTACTCTTTTCTCACATCCTGTGCTACTACAGGCAGGGCTGCCTCTAGCCCTCTGCAAGGCTGGCCTTTAAAACTCCCCTACACCATGATCACAAAACGAAATTGAGCAAGGTATGCAAATGCTGAGCTGTCAACTGCTCTGACCTCCTGCCCTATATTGAAGAGCAACTTCTTCAAGCAGAGGTTGATTTCTGGTTCTGGGTTTGCTGATGCTCATGCATTGGTATATGATTACAGCCCCTAAAATTCTACTAGTGTAAGTAAAGAAATTACAGACTTAGCATTTCCACATACTGCAACTGCATTTATATTTAAGAGCAAATCAACCCCTTAGCCAAAGTGACAATTGGACCAATTAGGGACTGCATTAGACAAAGCTGTCAGGAAGTGCAGGGAGGTGAGTAATCCTTTCCTTCTGCTCCACATTGCTAAGCCTGCACCCAGAGCACTGGGTCCACTTCTGGTCTCCTCATATGAGAGACATGGACACACCAGAGAGGGTTCAACAAAGGGCCACAAAGATGATCAAGGGGCTGGAGCATCCCTCGTGTGAGGAGAGGCTGAGAGAGCTGGGACTGTTCAGCCTGGAGAAGACAAAGCTCAGAGGGGACCTCAGCAGTATGTGCAAACATCTGAAAGGAAAGGTGCAAAGGTGCAAAGAGGATGAAGTCAGGCTCTTCTCAGTGGTGCCCAGTGACAGAACAGAGGCAATGGGCATATAATGAAACACAGGAGGTTTCCTGTGAACATCAGGGAACACTTTTTGTACCATGAGGGTGACCAAGCATTGGCACAAGCTACACAGGAGTTTCCTTCCTTGGAGACACTCAAAAGCTGTCTCGACGTGGTCTTGGGCAGCCAGCTCTCACAAGATGATCTCCAAAGTGCTTGCCAACATCAACCACTATGTGATTCTGTTTTCTCAGCCCTGCTTACCAAAGATACTCCTGTTATTTTCAGATTTGAGACACTTACCTTCCATACTTAGTGACAAGTAGAGTCTTGCTGTCTTTTTTACTCGTAACCTGTTCCCTTACTGCACCATAACAGTACATGGCAGAATTCCCAACTACTGCAATGGTAACACAAGTAACAGACTGATGCCTCAATCCTGGATTTGAGGTTCTCTTATACTGAAGGCTACATGGGGGGAAGTGTGGAGGGAGGGAGTTTGGGGGGTGGCAGACTGGAGAGTGCAGTGTTACATTCTGATTTCTGCACCCATGCAAGAACCATGAGGAGCTGCTAAATGCTTCTTCAGTTGAGGTGAACCAAACTCATGTTACACCCTTCCATGCAGTAGTGGGGGAGGGAGGTGTACACCACATGTTTAGCTGGTATGGACTGTGCCTGGCAATGTTATCTGAACTGCAGACAAGTAACTGGACATCATGCCTAATTTTAGGTTAATGCAAAAGACATCAACAATGCCCAAGCATTTAATGTCTACAGTTCAGAAGTCAATAGTAGAGATGAAAGCAAGCTAGTAAAGACATTAGATCTTTATGTCAGTAATGAATTGGTCTCTTCAGACTAAATCAACTATTCAGTAAGTTAAGTGACAAAGATCAACTCTGCATGTCAAGTCATATATAAGAAAATTTCTGACCGTTAAAAAAAATTCGCAGTCTTCCTTGCCTGTTTATTACTGACTAAGTAAATACAATCCAGAGTAATCTACTTTTATAAAAACAAGCCATCAATATTCTTAGAACACACTCTTAGAACAGAAAAAAAAAAGTGCAGCAAACCACACTGATTGTTGGAGATACGGAAGATTGCACAGAATCTGCTTGAAAAGTATTCTTGTATATAGATCATCACATAATACTCTGTAACAAGGATTCTACAATTTGCTATAGCACAAACTGCATTACTGCACTGCTCCTTTCTGTTTGCTCAAAGCTGTAACATTCCAGCCTCCATCTTCTCTTCATGCTCTTCCTGAATGACCCTGGTACACATTGTATGTGTGGCAATACACTCCTTTAAAGCACATTCTGCTGCATTGCACAAGACTAACCTGAAATAAATCACGCACAGAAGAGTAATAATGCCAGGAAAACACTTACTGTTAACATTGCCAAACAATTCTAAATGCAACCTACTAACCTGCTTTTTTCCTTAAACACATGCTGACAATTATCGCCGTTGGTTTGGGCTGGGTCGGGCAGCCACCAGGGTTGGTGCGGCCTTCTGGTGTGTTCGGTCGGTGTCCCCAGAGTCTGGGTTCCCCACAGACGGGGTTAGAGTCCCCTGGCAAGAGCCCACGCCGTCCTTCTCAGCAACCACCCTGCACCCACAAGCCGGAGGGGACAGAGGGAGGTTCCCTTGCCCAGAGCAATCAGACACAGAGGCACGCAGTGACCATCTGCCTGGGCTCGGGACAAGAGACCCAGAGCTCAGCCGGACACCAGACTTTATTCTGAGGGTAAAGACCAATCTGAGGATGGCACGGGGAAGGGTCAGGGAGGGACAAGGGTCAGGGACCAATTGGGAAGGAGGAAGGAAGGAGAGAGGGAGATATGATATGTATTTATGGACTGAGGGACAGGAGTCAGAACTCAGCCCTTTCCTGGGGCAGTCCACCCTGGACCCCACCCCAGGGGGGTTTCAGTCCCTGGGATTCCACAACTTCTGCAGGGGGGACAGAAGCCTTTGGGCTTGACCCACCGCTACAGACAATGTCATCTGAAGAATGAAGTGCCATCACCATTTTCACGTTACTTGGTTCAAACCACACTGCAATCGCTACTTACTGCGCATCATGACTAACTATTCTGTATATTACACTTAACAAAAAGAAAATCAAACAACCAACCAAACACAAAGCAAAGCGCCCTGAACGAAAAACTGAAGCACTTGTCGAAAAGTCCACCTGTGAAAGTAGAACCTTAAATAATTTTGGGGTTTTTAATGTTAGTCTGAATAGCTGAAGTTGACATGGTTTCTTTTCCCACTTCCTAGAAAAACTTTTTACTAAGACATCTCATGGAATAGTGCTGAAAGCTGGCTTATACAGCATTATCCATAATTAAGAGTGGAATACTCAGAATTCATATGCTTAAAACCACAAGAAAACTGGTAAAGAAAAGTATTTGAACACAACTACAGGAAGTAGGGGAAAAGCAGCAACTTCCCTGTAAAGTACAGATAGTTACAGGAAAAATGGGTACACACCGAATTTTCTTCTTCCTCTTCTAGTTCTCTCTGCTGTTCCTCATGTCGCTTTGCCTTTATCTCCATAGCTTCAGTGATCAAGTCCCTTAAAATTGAAACTGGCTTAGCATTCTTAATAAATGTATGCTAGGGGGAAAAAAAAATCATTAAAATATGTAGTATCATTACAGCAGTTGCATTTCAGATTTAATTACAAGTACTATTCAACACCACAGATTTCAGTGATAAATCGTATCTTACATTATCCAATAATCAAAATATACATCAACACAACATATGGTATCTTTCAGCTGCTTCATAACTAAAATTTTACTTTAACTATTTTTAAGAACTGCAAGCCTTGAAAAATGTAATCATTTAACATCTGGTTTATAATTGAGGATATAATTTTCCAAAGCAAATGTGTAGTAAGTAGTAAATAGAGTGGTAATGATCTGATATAGAAAACCAAACTTTCTCAGATATTCAGTTTCAAAATTTAATCAATCTTAACAAATTGAGAGCATAAATTAGCAGCTCTAACCAGAACAACCACGGCTGCTTAGTTCAATCACCCTATGCTTTAAATACCATTAAATATTTCTTGATCTCTGATGCTGAAATGTGGAATCAGAAAAGAATACCTTACTTTTAGCAGGAAGTTTAATTTTTAATTCAAGGTCATTTAGAACATCACTTTATCCTTTAAGACAATGTGCATGATACCATTTGCGTTTATTTTGATGCATAGTAAACACGTGCTGTTAGAAAAAATCTGATTTTTGCACCATTATATGCAAATACGATTTAGGCAAAATATAACTAAGCACCTTAGAAATGTATTATTAAATATTTAAAAACTGTTCCATGAAGAACAGAATTGATGAAGCCTCATGTCCTATACCTTTTATCTATCTTTTCCCTTGATATATTAATTCAATGACTCTCTGTTTCTTCCACGACCTCTCCCCAAAAGCCACACTTTTACTCCCACACAAACATCTTGACGGCAGCTCTAGCTCCATCATACATGCTCCAAATTACAGCTGAGGAAAAAGCCAACACAGACTCCTGATGAACACAGTATTTGGTTTTCTGACAAGTATGCATGTGGAAAAAAACAATGAAGCTTTTTTTTGTTTGTTTCTCCTTACTTGCCCACATTAATGGAAGTCTCTTCTATCCTGCAGCTGGTATTCAGCTAACCATAAACTTCAAATCTTGAAGGTCTCAAGTATTGATTCATACATCACACAGAAACTGACAACCTCAAATTTTTACTTACCTTGTAGCCTACATTTTGGTGTTTCGCAATGTATAAAATTAAATATGCATAACATGACCTATGAATTGGAGGGACCTATTACCAAAACCTACTTTGCAAAATTTTTATTCTCGTTGTAGTGGAGTTCACTGGAATTTAAATTTTGACAGCTGGTATTGTTAGCTCAATACAGAATAAATCTAGTATGAGAGTCATACAGGAAGCGAGAGCCCGGCATACCCTGCCTTGCTCCAAAGGCCCACACAGCCAACTGCCGTTCACATATGAAAGTGCCCACTTGGGATAACTCAGCCCAAGAACAAACTCATTATCCTGTCCACCTGCATCAGACCTTTCTAGGACAGAGAGCCACCTGCCTGCTACTTCTGACATGACCAGAAGGAAAGACAATACACTCCATGCGTAGTCCACACGGAGGGGAAACCTGGGCTCAATTCTTTTGCTAAACACTTGTCTAAATCTTGAGATCTACTGAGGGCCTCTAACCACAAAGGAAGGATCCAATTTTAATAGCAAGAACCAACCCTAAATTATTTAAAGAGCAATTAATTTTTAGAAGTAGCAAGAAGAGAAATAAAATGGGGGTAGAGATACAGGAGCTGACAGAGAAAAGACCACAAAGTGAAAAAATAAGGTATGATGATAGTTAAGATCTGCCCTCACAAATTTTCACAACAGTTTCAGTTTGAGGATAAAAAAATTCCAAACATAAAATGTGCCTTTCCTCAGTAACTTAAATACTGACCTGTAGCAGCTGGGTTGCTGTAGCTCTTTGTTCAGGATTTTTCACTAAGCATTTCTTCACAAAATCTGTGAATTCATCAGACCATAGCTCTGGTTTCCGGAAGGTTGGAGGGGGATTTGTAGGAATCATAAAAATAGCCTAGATAAAAATCAAACAATAGCAAGTCTAAACAAAACACATCATCACAGCAGCTGAAGCCAAGTTTAAAAAAAAAAAAAAAGAAATTGCTTTATCCACCTTTCTTATCAGGCTAAGAATCTGGAAGACAAATTTTAAGTACAAAAGAATTTCTACTCAGATTCAGATTCAGGAAGTAAATCCATCTGCTACTAATGTAGCTACTTCCCATTAGATTTTCTCTATTTAAACTGTACCCCATCGAGCACAAGACTCCTTATTTTATTTATTGCTGTTCATCAGTCTGAAGAGATGATTATATTTTTTCAAAAATTCTTAGTAGAAATGACAGCACTCCTTGTTTAAACATACATATAAAGTCACTGTGAACAGCCAAGCTCATCTTCTCATCTCTTAAATGCATTTAGTTTTACATGAGAATTGCTTAGGAAATCTGGGAGGATTACAATTTCCTTTTGCATTCATAATTCATCAGATGGAGTTTTAGAACTTGCTTTTCCAAGTACAATTTAGACACATATGCTGAAAGACCTAAGAGAACACTAGAAAATGACACAAATAAAATAATCAAGTAAGTTGTCTTACAGTACTGAGAATTTACATGAAATTGAAAAGGCACAGTTTTACCTACATAACAGAAATTTCTTCTGTTGAGAACCATATGCAGACAGATTTTTCAACCAGTAAAATGTACTCATGCAATATAAAAAAATGTTTGTCTTACTTAAGATTATATATATTGTGACATTTTTATATGATTCTTTCCAGGTTTTCCTCTAATTATAAATTCACATTTGTACTGTGAGGAAAAAAAGCCATACAACTCTGACAGAATACTGCTAAACAACGAAAATTTTTGAACTTCTGTATGTAATAAATGCATCCAACATAATTGCTTAAAACTTACACGTGACAGCAAAACACTACTCAATGCTAGGTCTATTGACAAAAACAATAGGCTACTATTTTCTTCTAAACCCAGGTTAAATTCAACCACATTTTGCAAAGTCACAAGGAGTAGAAGTTCTTCATTTGTTTTTCTACAAGCACAGGCAGAAATACATACTCAGAATAGGGGAAAAAACTGATTCTGCACACTTTTAACGTAGTAGAAGCACTAGAAGCTTCAGCCTGTGTTTGAAACATAAGGAGAAGGCAGAGAGAACTTCATGAGATTTTATCCATAGCTTCTAAAGAAGTCTGACTGGCCTTGGAAGTTGGTTGAACTCACTCAAACCCTCATTAGAAAATTTTTCTCATATTCTGAAGGAAAGTGGAATCCATGCAAAATTATGTAGAAACTGTTTACTATCATTTTAATGAAAAATTAATTCAGTACTGAATAGTTGCTTGAATTCAAATACTTAAACATTTACAAAACTAGCCATTTTGTTTAATAAAAATGAATGCTACAATAGCTGTATATTTTCAGTGGGCAGCCATGCTAAACAAGTATATGGACTCAGATAGGAAACGTGGCACTCAGAAACTGGCCTTATCTACTTGTGATGCAAGATTAATTGTCAGTACAAGTGAAGTGCTTCTGGCAAAAAGCAGTGGCTAACAAATTCAGCTGTTTCTGTCCTTGAAATTAATGATCTCTCCTGAACTTTGAACTGATGACTTTTGATCTTATCTTCAGCTACTCTTAACAGCTAACTCTGCAGTAGCTATTGAAAACACACAGCTGTAACAGAAGACTATCAACTTCTGTTTGCGTGGTGTCAAAATGGGTACCTCCTGTTTGATCATAAACATTGACCTCTCTCCGCACAGGTAAGCAAAGATAAGTTACAGAGTCCTACTCAGCTCCACAGTTCTAGGAAAAATGTTTGCCTTGGCCAATTATTTTCATCATATACACACCAGTTAAGAACCACAGCAAAGAACTGGCTTCTTTGTCATTCACAAAGGACAACGAGAAGAAAGTGGGAATTTGTGAATCCATTCTTTTATGACAGGCAACAAAAGCCACAGAAGGAGATATTCAAGTGTCAGAGTCCTAAATCCACATTTATGCTTTGTACATTAGTTGAAAATACCTATTTCAGAAATATGCACATTTATGTAATGCTTAAACTGTAGGCTTTTTAAAATCCTACTATGTCACATGAGCTGTATTAGTTGAAAAGAAAAATTAGATGCTTTTTTGTAGTACAAGAAAACATATAGAAACTACTTATTCCAAATATTTAGTCTAACTTGGTAATCATGCCACACACTTGCTAGTGTATACCTCTCCCTCCAGCTTTCAGCACTGCATTTTATCAACTAGCCTAAAATTCTGGTTTTCAGTTCCATCTTCCCTCTCTACTACCTAATTTTGGCTTACCATATTTCTCTGCAGAAAAGTTAAGCTCCTTTTCTCTTTCAAAACAGTCTATGATTTAGCTTTCAACTACTTTGCTTCCTTCCAAGAGGCTTGCAAAGCAATCACTGGAGAATTATAAAGCCAGTCCCAAATCTCCAGGAATAAAAACAAAACACTTATCTGACAGGAACTTATTCCTCACTTTTGCTCCCACTTCTTGTCAAAAAGGTAATTTCTATCCTAAAATAACTGTATGTTATTTTAAAACAAAACTAAGCTATTTCACTCTGGGTGCCAATGGAAGCAAGAAATACGTTTTTCATGCTTTTCATCTTACCTTAGATTTCTCCAATCCCTGTATTTTCTCAAACAATTACTTGTAGTATTTTTTTTGCCTCCACTCCACTTGTAATTTTCTCAGAAATTTCCCACAGCCATTTGTTTTAGTTTAGCTCTCACAGTAGGGCGGAGGACAGTGCTCATACAGCCAGTGTTAGGCAACTGTTGCTTAAAAGAAACTCCAAATATAAGCTACCATCCACCCAATGACATGGGCTGAACTGGCAGAACCTACTGCTGGAAATGTCAGGATAAAACTGTTCAACAGAGGGGATAAGCTCTGATATACTATAAAAGAGCTGGGACTAATTCTTTTCTCTCTCCCACCTTCAATATCAACTTTCACATTTCTGAGACAAACTGACAAATTTTACACAAGTAACACATCAAATATACAACCAACGCATTCGATTGTACGACTCATAGGCTTCAGTTTTAAACACTCAATCATCTTTAAAAAAAGAAGTCTCTAAAGCTGCAAGAGGGATCTGCTTAATTGGTGTTTGTCTTCACCTGCCTGTAATATAGAGGCCATTCCAAATTTGTCCTTAACTGGTCCTTCCACCTCTGAACCTTGAGCCCAATTCTACTTTAAATCATCTTTCACACACTTTCTTTGGCAATCTTTCACTTTGCAGTGAAACCAGAATTCAAGGCAGGTTATAATATTTGTAGGACAAAAGATGGGTGGAAGATAAAATCATCTAGGGCAGTTTCTGAATTGGGCATTGGACAATCCAACAAACTTTCTACCATACCTGTTGCCTGGCAGCACTTCCCTGCTCATTCACCAGCAGTTACAGCTAAACTGAATACCAGACTGAGAACCAGGTCTTAAATGTGAGCAGAACTGCACTAGTCAGCCTATGATTTTCTTTTTATTATTCTTTAAGGATTTAGTATTTTAAATTAAGTCCAGGCTGAAAAGAGGGGGTTTTTTTCCATGAAGGTTCTTTTACAGACAATTTTATTGGCGTGAAAACGTAATTACAGTGATGATGATGAATTAGGAAACGCCAAAAGAAAAATGAGATGCTCGTATACCACACATGGAAATTCCTAACCAGAAAATCCTTGCAGCTCATTCTTCCTGTCAGTCAGGGTAATATATCTGTATTTCACGCAGCCCACAAACACATTAAGTGATCAACAGCAATTTTGTAGAGGTACCATGTCTTTTGGCTTTTAGCTCCTTGAATAACTTATCTCTATTACTTATTTGAAATAAGTTACTTGTAATAAAAAGCAGAAAATCTACCCAGGATCATGAATGCTACTGAAGAAGACAACAAAGACAATTTTTGTGGCCATTTTGGACAAATATTGTGGCAATTTTGTAATTTCCATGCTGTGAAGCTCCATTTATAGAATCTACAGAGAGAAACTTTTTTATAAACAGAGTGAGGATATATGACATCAGTTTGTTACTTCATCGTGTTTGGCACCACAATTATACTACTTGGTTTAGCAATCTACTGCAGAAAACAAACACCAAAACACATTTTAACTCAGTAACACACTTCAGAGTACAAAACCCTATCTAAGGCTGGGGGAGTTAAATACTGAGTACCGTAAAATTTTATTAGCTTTGGAAACAAAGAAAGCTGAAAGACATTTTTCTCTTCTTTGTGACACATGTCATAGAACCTCCCTCCTTTCTTGAATAGTCTTCAAAAAGACTACTGAAACATCATTAATTATTTAGTCACACAATTCATCAGCTGTCTAAAAATGAAACCATCAGCATGGAAAGGGTGAAATACTAGCAGGTTTTACACTAGGTTTGCTTTGTTGAGTATTTATTCTTCGTGTGGCTTTTTGGGTTTTTTGGGGTTGGTTTTTTTTTTTTGCTTGGTTGGTTGGTTTTGGAGTTTTTTTATTATATGTTTTGTTTTTATTATTTATTGTAATTCAGAACTAACATCTTGCAACTACAACACTGAAAAATAAAGTTATTGAACAACACCTCATGTTTAAAGTCAAGAAAGTCAGCTCACAATCTGCTTCATAGTAGATAATAGATTTAATTGTTAACAGCACCCTAAAAATCACTGCTTCCTCCTCCCATCTGCAAACACAGATGCTGATGAAGATCATCTACTGTACTCACACCATTTGTACAGAACTACAAATACGTCTGGGTCCATCAGACATCTATCACATACCTGATCCAAGCTGATTCTCACTAGAATTATCAACACAGGATTAAATGCTGGAAGTTTTAGTTCAGAGAAGTTCTGGACAAATGATAACTGATATAAAATTTTTAATCGTAATGAGGGGAAATACATGTGACATTTAACATGTAATTCTACTGTGTTCACCTTGACAGGTTTTAGTAATGGCCACTGATTAAACAATGTACATACTACATAAGGTAAAAATTACATTTAAATTATTTTAATAAAAAATTACATATATTAACACTAGGAGAATTTGAAAAATAAAATGAAACACCATAGGGAAAAAAAAACTAAATGAAACAAACCACAGCTCTTACCAGTGGCTTAATAGCTATTCACTGTCAAAAGGTTCCCTCTGGAATAATGACCTTTGCTGATCAAATCAAAGTATGATTCACTTAAGATGTAAAGTAATAAAGTAATAAACAGAGAGAAAAGATACATAATGGAAAGACTATTCACATGATTAACAGCAAAGATGGGTTACTGAAAGATAAGCCATTTACATTGGCCTGTATATTTATTATTGCTCATAACATTTTGACAGCATTACAACAGGTCAAGAATGTAAAGATACTAATCTCAAACATTTTGCAATACGAAGTGCGATTGCAAATCTATCGAAAAGAATCAACCCTTGCCTTGTTAGCACTATCAAGCAACAGAATGGTGCCTTGAGACCCATCTCTCAATTTACTCTTCCTACTAAACTAAGAAGATGATCATCGTCAAAGACTCAATGATCCCTATGGGTCCCTTCCAACTTCACATATTCTTTGATTCTAAAATATTTCTTTAAATTTCAGAAGAATATTACAGATTATTTGTTATGTAACAACAGCTCAAAGAAGTTAGCATTAAGGCCACAAGTTCATTCAGCCTGGCTTTTTTTATAACTGGTTTTAAACAAGCTTACTTAGAGAACTGATTTTTAAATCCCATCACATTTCCTAACTTTAAACTTCTACCATATCCTCCACTGGTATATTCAAAAGACAGAATTTATTGCGCTGGCTGCTGTCCAATTATCAAGACAAAGAGTAAGTTTCCCCTTTTAACTCAGCTAAAAGGATCATGCCATCTGCATATATGTCTGTTCATTATCAAACCCTTTTGTCAGATGAATAAAAAAAATACTTATTACCACCAATCTTTACCCAGAACTATCACCTCAGAATGCTGCCTTACTGCCAGTTAATTTGCTAGTTTACCATTTCTTTTTTTCATTTTTCCGTTTCTTGACCTCTCATAACCCATCACTTGTACTATCCACAGATATCTGACAACTACTCAACAAATGATTCCCTGGAGGTGTGTGCAAAGAAACAACTTCGTTTATCTGCAGTAACCTTCTTGTGTTTGCTTCTTTCTTCTCCCTCTCCCGTCTAGGCCAGCAGACCTATCAGTATTTCTTCAGGTTTTCTTCTAACATATTTAAATAATATCCTTTTATCTGGGGAACTTTTTATTACTTTTGCCCGTAGTTTTCTACTATCATCTTTTCCAAACTTTACATCTTCTACTTCAAATGGACTAGTTTGAGTTTCTCTATCCAATCCAGTAGGGCCATTTTGATTTCCTGAACCCAGCAGTTCAATACAATATATTCCTGAATTCCGCCATTCAAATGAACATTGTCCTTTTAGTTTAGGGATGTAACTTTCAAGTTCCCATTCCATCTGCAAGGTATAAGTCATTGATGTCAGTGACGTTTCAACAGAAGACACAATCAGCAATCTCCTCCTCAAAATTCCTCCCTCCTTCAACTTAGATCACAAGCTTTGAAAGGAGGGCAACAAATGTCTTTTCAAAGTCTGTAGAAATGAAAAATAGAGCATGGAAAAATCTGCAGTCTCATGAAGGTTTTTTAACTGTTCTTTGGCTTCACTGGGGATTTTTGGTGTTTCCTTAGGTTTGGTTTTGTTTAATTTTTTTGAGTGGGAGGGGAAAGTGTTTTAGATAAGCCAAATTTTTCAAGGAAAGGCATTCAGTGAAAACAAAAATAATTTTAGGCTACTCAAAATTTTGTGCTTAAACCACCTGGTCAGCTCCCAGTTTTGAATTTTTTTTTGATTGACATATACAGGAATTTTCAGAGGAAAAAACTTGCAAATAATCCTTTATAGGTACTAAAAAGTGCAAGTATTTAACATTTTATTGAAGGTTATATTGAAAGTTCACACCCACAGTAATTACATGTCTACACTTTTTTAGTGCTCTTGGACATAAAAACTTTAAAATCCCAATGACTTAAAATCCAAGCACTACTGGAAAAAAAGACAGTGAAAGTCAGCAAGTCTTACAAAAATAGAAAAGCTTCAAACACCTGAAAGGAACTGCAGCATTCAGACACCATCTAGAACAGTATTTCTAATAATTTCATTCACCAAAGGGAAAACCTAAATGAGCTGAAATTTACTTGATTATTCTTATTCTGGAAAGTAACCTCAATTTCAGCACTGGGTGAGCAAGATTCACTTAATCAGGAGAAGAAAGAAGGGTGCACTACATGCATATGTATGTGGGCTTTTAAAAGTTTTGGGTTTTTTTTTAATTTGAGGGGAGGAAGTATTTGCAAGGAAAGGGTTTGAGAAACAGATATTAAACTATCTGTAGACTGAAAGAAATATCTGTTGTAGTGGTTTAAACTTCTAAGTGAATTTTTACTTGACACAGACTTGGAAAAACAAGTATTTTTAAACACTGCTGTATAGCAGAAATTTTCCTTTAATAGTTATGAGCAACACCCCCTCTTTGTGAGGAAAACACCATAACAGAGAGATGGGTCCACTTCAGGCCACTGGCCAATTCTATACAAACCCTCAGAGAACTTCAACATTTAAGAGTCTCTCAGACTAAATTAAACATCATGACACATCCTTGCTCAAGAGCTAGGCAACTCATTGCCTAAAGGATATTTCCCAGCCACACAGGTGTCCAGGAATCAAAAGAGAAGATGTTTTCATGAATGTTGGTCCCTCTCAGACAGCAGCATCCTGCTATCACATAATCACTGTGCTATCACTCCCTTCAAGAATCCACGAGATCAAGAACATGAACTTGAAACTGAACAACTTTTTCCAGCACTGAACCTGAACTAGTTTCTTATCAGTTACAGAACAAGGAAATGGTTCAGAAAGTGTACATTGTATGACTGAATCCAGGGAATACTCTTATGATTAATTTAGTCTTTCATCAGTTTGTTTTACTCCTGGTTCAGTACTATCTTGAAAATTCATAGGGATAATGCCTAGAAGGTTCCAAGTTTTTACCCAGAATATAAAACTTACTTTCCCTCCAAGAAAAATCCAGTAACAGAGGTTACTTTAATAACAGAATATTTTCTCTTCTTCCCACAGCATTTTCTGCAGTTTCTGAGAAAATGAGGCAATGATTACATCCAGAAACATACTAACATTTAATGAGACATGAAGTGGAAAAACTGTATTTGCAATTATATTTACTAGCAGAAGAGTCAAGGAGTGGGTAACTTATATTTGTGAGAAAAAGCTGCAGTAAACTCACTGGACGTTAAATGTGAAATCTCTAACATAACCACAGACAGCAGTAATGAAAGAAGGCATTCACAAAATATGTAGCAGTTCCCCTTTATTTGGGATATGGAGGGTAGACCTCCACCAGCAGTCTTGTGTTCAGTTTCAAGGCATTGCACTTTCAGAGACGTGAACCAACTGAAAATGGCTCAAAAGAGAGCAACTACAATGCTTAGACATTTAAAAAACACACTCTGCAAGAAAGGATTGAATGAATTAGGATTACTCAGTCTAAAGAGGAGGCAACTATAGTGAGAGATATGGTAACAAGTCCCCAGCATGTTAAATGACACTTCAAAGAGGGACAAAGTCTATAAAGAACAGAAGAGGAGCTAATGAGTTTAAATTTTAACAAGGAATATTCAGGTTACATGGTAGGAAAGTTGCCAGTAATATACCTGACAAGTTCCAAAATTTGTCATTTTATTCTACAAACAAATATAGACAAACACAGTTTCAGAATTTCATGATCAAAATTTGGGCATGTGTTTTGAAGATTTTTTCCACCACCATCACCTCCCCATTTGCCCCACGCTCATAGCAAATTAATTTTAAAAACAGTTAAAAAAATAAAGAACATTATTATGTTTGGTCAGCCTAGATACAGAAACAGAATAATCAAGTTTAACACAAGAAACATGAAACACAAAACATCAATGCCTACAACAGTGTTTGCTGCTTCCTACTTCACCTTTTACAATGGCAGCAGATGAACAGCAAATGCCAAACACCAACACGAAGAAAAACAATCTATTCACTTGCAGCATTCAAACTAAGAACTAAAACTAAACTGACAGATTACAAAATTCCAGATATTAAAGGCCAACATCCCACTGATATACTGAAAACAACTAATTAATTACAGATTTTGTAGTCCATAAAAGAGTAATTGAGTTCTTACGTCTTAAAGCACTGTCTACCTTCAAGCGAAGAATGAAAACTTCTCCTGTTTCTGCTTCACTGACTCTCAAGGTACTGAGAGAATACAAGACTCAATGGCGTTGCTTTCCCAGCTACCAGGGACATACAGAAAACAGCACTACTCTCCTTCCCTTGCTAGTGTTTCCAGTATTCCCCTACTGCTTTCATACATATGCCATTTCTATTGCAGCCCTTTAATTTCATTGCTAGATCAGTGTAATAGTCACATCCTTTCTTGTAAGGAAATGTAGTTGCTGCAGTAAAAGTATTTTTTCTACTCCACATGCCATGAGGCAGTGGCAGACATTACAAAGTAAAATCTAGACATTTGAATGTCCAAATGAAGAGAGAAGTACAACCAAGGCATAGTATTACTTACACAATGACACTAATCTTACATTTTTAAAAATTAACACTCCTTTTAAACCAAACTGAATAATACAACTACAAAATCAGAGTTAAAATTCAAATATACTGCCTGAACTGATACTTCAGTTCTTCATGGCACTGTGTTAGCTTGGTAGGTGTAACCATTGCTCTCTGGAATAGAAAGTGAAAAATATGAACTACATAATGGAATTTAAAAGCAATCCTACCAAATGACAGAGGTAAAGCAATAAACCAAATTCTGGACAGGCTAGGTAAATCAACAAAAAAATATCTCTCTGAAATGGCACTGCGTCTGAGGAAACTGGAATTGGTAACGATTGCTCACGATTTAATAACTGATATGACATACATCCTAAGGAAGATTCTTCCAAAACCGGAAAACGCTCTGAAGAGAAAGCATACACACAAAATTCAAATGTCAAGTTGGTTTTTTTTGAAGAGACAGTAAAAAGTAAAATTAACTGTGAGCCAAAGTTAACTCTGTATCTTCAGTTTTATTTATCAAGCTGCAAAATCTCTCCAACTTTCTCTTTTCCTGTATAAGACCAAAACTATGAGATGTTCTGTTTGTATTACAATTATACTAATTCAATGCAGGTCACTTGCATTTTACTGAATCCAGATGACATTTAGTAAGCTAAACATAGGCCAATTGGCTTTTTTTTTCTTAAAGGCGGGGGCTGATTGCCGCTGGGTAGGTCATACAGTGGCTACAGAACACAATTGCTTGAATTACATTTCGACTAACATCAAACACAGAACTGAAGCTAAAAAATACCTTTCTTTTTCTGCATGCCTTCTAGATTTCTCATATTAAAATGTACTAATTTAAAAGTCGCCTCTTTCCACCCTGAGATGATAGATACAAACAGATTCACCAAAGTTTTTGTTGTTTCCTCTTTCCCCACTCAATTTTAAAATACACATTTTTAATACTCTAAGTAGTACAAACAATTTAGTTTCCACTTTATTTTAATATCCCCAGTGGCTAACTAACCTTTTCAAGCCCGCTCATTTGAACATACCACAGTAAAAAAGAAAAACATAGCACCCTAAAGTTAGTGAGCGCTAAAAATAAGCCTCTTCTATTTCTGCAATAACATTTGTATTCTTAAATCAACCTGAACTGCCATGTAATTAGCCATACAATAACCTTTACTGATAATGCAGAGAAACTAGTTCCAGAAGAGTAGGAAAACCCTCAAGCTTATCTCCAAGAAAGAAATAAACAATATGTCTTTCTTAATGTCTTAGTTGTGATCAAGGACTGATTCTCTTTTGACAAAAATGCTAGCTATAAAATAGTAATTAAAATCTATGCTATTAAATAAAACATCAGTTTAGGCTTAGTGCACCTGACTGCAAATCTGTCAGCGACATTCCTTCTAATCAACTGTCATGACATGGCATCTTTTTTTTTCCCCAGTAGCTATCCACCTCTCAAGCACTATTACTAACTGCTAAAACAAAATGCAATATGTATTACGAAACAGAAGTCTCATTAGTTGTTTATTCTGTAACACAGTGTATTATACAAGTTAGTTATTACTTGTATCATCTCAAGGTTTTGTACCCATCTCTAATTGCTCCAAGAGTGATCTGCTACACTTTTAACAAATTTCACCCAATAGAGGAAACAGAAGCACAATGTAACACAGATAAACTAAAATGCTTTGTGCTAATGGTATCCAATGCTAATCAGATGTTCATTAGATTTGGTCATCACCTTCAAAATACTGCACACCCTATAGGAATTCCACAAAAGTCATGCAGATAAACTGCTTAGTGGTATGTACATTATATCATGCTACAGGATATCAAGGACATAGAAGAGAAAAATTCTTCAAAATTAAGAAAAAAAAAAATCATAGCATAAGATAGAACATTCGGAAGCCAGAAAAATATACAGACACTGAGAGAAAAGACCTGCAACACTGTGAATTGGCCTTGCATCTATTTTCCTTTGCTTAAACCAAGTTATAAACAAACCTGAAGAGAAAAAATGAAAAAAAAAAAATAGCAAGCATCTATCAAGACTCCCACATTATTTAGCCTGGAATATTTTACAAAAATTTCATAAGAACTGGGGTTGGGTCTGCAGTCTGTGTTTTACTGCCCTGTCCAAACACTTATGAATCATATTTTCTACATTTTTCTTAGGGTCTGGTTTAACCTATTGTATTTTGTTCCATTCGAAGGCATGTGTCATAGCTTCCCTAAAATAACTGACACTGCAGAGAAAAAAAACAAGTCAAATCTAAGTCCTGTTACTATAGGCATACACAGAAATAACGTTCCTTCACAAACAGTTTAGGGAACAAAAATTTATAGCCTATATTGCTGAAAAAAATTACAGTTTAGCAATGTGGCTGTTGCAATCACCCAAGTATGCAAACAATACAGTAATAGTTGAAGCAGTGACTAGAAATGCTGATATCATATAAATGGGCCATATCATACCCTTAATTCCTAGCAGCTTGTCCCCAGTTTATACAAAAATACCTCAGGGCAGACAGGCAAAAGGATTTCTGAATGCAAAGGTTCTTCAAGACACGGCAGTCATATACAGTTACATGTAAATGGCCTTTCTCCTCAAATGATATGTTAACAATCATACTCCTGGCTCCTCGAGCAATATGATAACTATTCACTGAGTGAACTGCATACTTCATGTGAAAACCATCCCAAAAAGCATCTTCAAGACTCATCTTGCTTCAACAGTCTTTGAATGGCAGGATACTTTACAACACATGTATGAAACTACCAAGTGAAGGCTTTGCAGATCTGAGAAAGGCACACTTTGAAAACAGTGAAGAACTTGCCTCTCTCTCTTGCTCTAATTGTATGTATTCATTCCAATCAAGCAGCTTCACAGAAATTCCTCTCCCCAGTCTGAAATAAGAGTATCTAGAAAGCTCCCTTATAGCAGAGACAATAGAGGCAAGAGATATTCCTCAGCAAGTAGAAAAATAAAGCACAAATGACACCTATGTTAGCTGAGGGATGCATGCAACTCGAAAAAAGTATCAAATGGTTAGGCTCCCAGCATAAGAAAATAATAACCTAATCCCTGTAAAAGTCTGCAGAGTCACAAAGTTAATCAAACTCCTCCATTCCTCCACAAGATCAACAATGAAGAAGACTATTAAAAGGTGCAAACTGAAGGAAATGACTACAGATTAAAAAATTTCTGAGGGATACCACAGTCACAGAATGGTTGATACTGGAAGGGACCTCCAGAGGTCATCTTGTTCAATCCTCCTGACCAAGCAGGACCACTCAAAGGCAGATACGCAAGACTACGTCCAGAGAGCTTTTGAATACCTCAAGTATGCTCCAAAACACTTCCTAGCTGAACAGGGCTCCTAGCACTCAAATATAGCAGGACTGAATTAAAAGAATTCCTCATGGAAGCCAATAAATGGAGAAGTAACACGAGTGATAAAAATCCTAAAGAAAAGGAATGGCATGAAATAGGAAGAATCATTACCTACTCTGGATTTCCAAGGCAAAAAGACCTCCTTTGGAAGTCCCCTATCTCAAAGGATAAGTTCTGAAAAATTGTTCCAGACCCATGTTTTCCTGAAAACTGTCAGAAACTGTTCCTAACAAATATTACACTATTGAGCTTAAGGAACAAAGAGCTTCACAGGGACTTCAACTTCCCTTGACTTCTTGCTTTCTCAGGAGACTGATCCTCACCTGGGAGAAGGCAGTCCCTCTTAGGAGATCGCTCCTCTTGGTCCTGTATACATACAGTGTCCTTGGCCACAAAGGAGCTCTGATGCCTAAAGTCTCTGATGTGAATGATGAGAGGTAGACGCTGCCACTGAGTTAGAACAGGACAAAGACTGAAGTTATACCAGGAAACCAGAGTCTCATAGAGATTCTCAAAGTCAGCTATGAGTTGCACAGTGTGAACGCAAATTCCAGACACACAGTCCACTCATCCAGGCCAAAACAATATGCTAATATAAAACAGGGCCACCATAAGATTTTGCATTAAGACTGCCATGTGTTTCTGGAACACTCCTTCCTCTACCACTGTATTTAGAGCTTATGTCTTCTCTCTGTAGCCCTACACAAGACTGCACAGTGCACCCAAACCTATTTTGAATCAGAAATGGAAGCAACTGAACTGGAAGACAGCAAGAGCTGGAAAGCTGCTGAAGACTACTGGCTCAAACTGCAGGTAGAAAAAGGCTGGGCACACTGCCTGAAGACACGGCACTCAACCTGAAAGCACTGAACGCAAGTCATAAAGCCAAGGTTTCCCTAGAACAGACAGCAACACCAGAAAGCACAGAGGGTGGTATCTTGATTATTCCTTCTGCAGTTTCTCTTGGCTACTTACAAGGAACTATGTGGGGCAAGGCTCTGAGGCAATGACTCAAAACCAGCACAGCACAGAACACTCCAAAGGGCCCTTCCCGTGGCAGAGCCCCAGACACTGCATAACCAAGGCCACCACCAAGTCCCATGTCCAGTGAATTACATTCTTTGTCCATAAATGGATGTGCCCACTGAAGAAGGAAATAAGGCCTCATATGTTAAAAGGAACATAAAAACATAACTAGAAATGGTATAAAGATGATTAAACAAGCCATCCAACCAGGATAAATAGCACCCACTTGAAGAAATTATTCACTTATTTTAAACAAGCCTTTATCACAAGCAGTAGCAAGCTGCACAGTCTATCCTAAATCAGCTGGCATATAAAAGGAAAGGGAGATGTGAGATTGTTCCACCTTTCCTTTACACAGAAAAAGTGTGAGAACATACTTCTTACAGACTGCTGGGCTGTAATGCTTATGTTAGACTGACACAGGCAATGATTTAGAAAAGAACTATACAAAGAGAAAAACTAATTGCTTGAGCTGAAATTCAAGCACACATTAAACAAAGAAGTTGATCTTAAGAACAGCAGCAAAAGTTTTAGATAGGATAAATCCAAGATAAAATCCTCAGAGATTCAATGCCTGTAATTACATTTTTCATACAATATCCAATGATTGAAAGTAAAAGTTACAATGTTTTCATGTGAATCTGCCCAGCAGTACAGATAAACACAGAATAATTTACAGGACGCTCTGCCTAATTCCACTCCAAAGGACGTATTAATGTTCCAATTAATGTTGAAAATGCATAACCCATTTTCTACACAGTAGTTAAGCATTGCTTGGGCATCCATTCTTGGCAATAAAACAGCGTCTCAATTTAGTATCAGATGGAGATTCAAGTTCACTGGATCTCTTTGGCATAAACATTTTGTGAAGGGCTATACAGAAACCAACAGTTTTCACTTGTATGGTAACCAAGAAGACATCATGCAAGTTACTGAACACACAATGCCTTCTGAGTGTTATTAAACATGGAGACTAAAAACAATTAAACAAATACTCATTTTTTGCCTGACTGAAAACATTCATTTATAACAGGGAATTATTTGCAAATATATACAATCAAAAAACTCCTCTGTGTGTATCTATATAGAGTTCTTTGAGAGATATGGCCATAAATATAAAACCCTGCATATAAAAAATTAAGTTCTTTGTTTATAGATATTGAGATACGTATATGGATTTTATATAAACACGGAAGTTCCTCTCAAAGAACTAACTCCACAGATATAGATTAAAAAAAAAACAGTAACAATAAAAATCTGTTGTTTTCTTCACTTTCATTCAATGGAGGCAGGTTTTCACACGACTGGAAGTAGCTTGCAACCATGGGGGGAAAAAAAACAAAGAATACAATGCTCATTTTTGAAAATCCTAAGGCTCCTTACTACGTACTTATATTCCAGAGCAAGTTTTTTAAATCCATTGCTCTGCCTCTGAACAAGATTTGTCTGTATTTCCCTAGCAAGACTGCTTGCACTGGAGATGAAGCATAGCTATAAAGTACACAAGCACAAGGTACAGCAGTTAAGGAATGGTGAATTCTTAAAATGTATCAGTTACATCCCATTAGCTACTCACATGCACACCTTGAACTCATAGCCACTGTTTTTTCTCTGTAAGAAGCTGGTGTGCAGAGGCAACAAAATACAGGTGAAACCACTACTACTGAAAAATCTGAAAGCAAAGGTTCCCCAGGGAAGGGATCACCATGGCTGGGTTCTCATCTTCTGTGCGAAACAGAACTTCAGTCTCTCCAGGAGATTTTGCCAAGCTTCACTCCTGTGACTTACCTTTTCTCTGTTTGCCTGCTAGAGAGCTCCCCTTTGCCTAGCCAAAACACCAGGGATACAAAAGAAGCTGGAAGTGATGAAAATGCAAGTGGAAATTAGGGAAAAAAAGACAACAATTCTGAGCACATCTTGCCTGACCTTAACAACTCAGACTAAGTTCCAAAATTTGGCTGTAACTTATGGTAGGGGACCAGCCAACCATTGCTCTCGCTCTAAAAAGGGCCATTTAAAACCCTCCACTTCTAGAACTGATCCCTTTACCTCCCAAATGACACAACTTTTTTTTTTGAGAACCCCTGTTTATGTATTAAAAATATTGATTAAAAGGAAAAAGTCAAGCATACATATTTAAACTGTCTGCAACAAGTAGTCACCTTCATCTTTTTAGAGAATACTCAATTTCCTTAGTTAAATTATAAATATACTTAATGATGAATTTAAGAAGAGAAACCATATAACTCAACTTATAAATTTGCCAGAGGTTCTGTAAAGAACAGCATCCAAAACCAACACACCTTACCTTTGCATATCACGCCACCAGCATTAGCTTTCTCTGCCATTTAGACTTAACACCCCATACATATAAATAACTTTTTCAGTGAAAGAAAAGCTGTCTTTGGTTGACCATCATTGGAATGGTTATTTGAAACTAGTAATCACACAATTCTTTCAATTCTTATCATATTACCAGTATTTTATCAGAAACAGATGTTAGCAGCACAACTTCGTAAGAATTATTGAACAACTTTTCTTTCAATTTCATAACAAATTAGGCAATGCTTAGCTGATGCATCTGAAAAAAGTTACAGAATTGCAAGCCCTAAGGCACAGGGCTGGTGTCATAATTTAAACCATCACCATATGAAATGCAAAGGCATTAGAAACATAATGTTTTACTCTGTAAAACAAATTTCCCTTATAGATGAATTTGTTAATAAATTCTGAAGTCCCAATAGCAACCAAAAGCTACCATTTCAATGTCAAAAGTCTAGTAGGATTCTTACAAATATAATACTAAAATTCCCTGGATGTTTATAAATAAGTAGTGAAATACAAATAAATAATTAAATAAGGGTTTTTTTATTAAAGCCCATCTTGGGCTAGCAATCATAAAATAATAGTTTTTGACTCCCATCATGAAATCAAAACAAAGCTAGAGAAGGGAACAATGCAGAAGTCAAATCATCCTGTGTGTACACTGTAGCCGTAGAGCCTAGGTAACAATTCTCCAATTTAAATAGAAAGGAAGATATTTTCAGCGCCTGTTTTTAGCTCTAGATTTGGTGTCTTGGCCCCCAGTAATCCAGTTTACTGCCTTTAAAGTCACTCTGAGAGGCTATTTTTATAAATATAACTGTCAAAGGAAACAAAAAAAGGTGGAGACTTTCGTCAATTCCTGAAATCCTGGAGTGTGAAATTACTTACTTTGTCAACATGCATCAAGAGCATCTTTTGATCAAAGTAATGTTATAAAAGGCAAAAAAAAAGTTCCTGTGCCAATGCCAGGGTTGCCTGTCTCCCTCTACTCACCACATGTCTTCTGATAATTGTCATAAATTAAATGTGTAACAAATGTAATTACGATGTTCAGGATAGATCTTTTTCTTCTGTTAACATTAACGATTCATTTCATGAGAAAAAAGCTTCCTTCAGGTGTGAAAGACAGCTGAGCAAACCATGTTTTTATTTTCTGAATATAGGTAAGGAATCAAGGTAACATCCTAACTAGACTATTAAAAAGGAATGGGAAAAAAACACAGTGCATGAAACAAGACCTGGAACACATGTATGACTCTTAGTGGCTCAAGAAAATTAACATTATATCCATTGACTTTATCTATAAGAAAAGGATAAAGTACTAAGGGGCCGAGGACAAATTCTTACATTGTGGGCATGTTTGTCCAGTTGATTTTTATCAAAGCCCTTTTCAGACAACACTAAAGCAGCTTTAGGAAATGTAATGCTGGATCAGAAACACTGCAAAAGAATACACTGTCTCTTCCAGTAAGTTGATTTTAAAAAGAAATTTAATAGGCTAAATTTTGTATCAGCTAACTTCATGCTGAACTAAATCTTAATCTAACCTCAATAAGCACAAATTCAACAAGCCAGCAGCAGAAATCCTGCAGCATTCACTTCAGCCACTTGGTGAAATGCACTTCTGTGCTCATACTCAGTCCAGGCACTATGAATGAATGCAGTATTAAAGTTTATGAATTACAGCCTGAAACAGAAGGTACTTTTTACACAGAGATAAACACATAAACAAGCTCAGAGGCCACGTAGGCCAGGTACGTTACTTCAGGTACAGAGGCACATCAGGGCAGTGCACTGCTCCTGAGCTGGAGCCAAGCCATGTCCTGCCCTCGGACAGCACAGCTATTGGAGGGAGCACCCACCAACTTTTCAACACCCATGCAGAAAGACATGCCCTCTGGCTTTCAGCCTGTCCTACTGCTCATCCAGGGCTACTGCAGTAAGACCTTTCTCTAGCACCATCAGCTTACTGCAGTATGCCCAGTCTAGAAAGAACCTTCCAGATGCTTCACACTACACATACTTTCACACCAAGCAAGTGGCAATACCAGTTGCTCCACAGTCACTATTTATATATGACAATTCACATGACTGCTAGAAGGATCAAGTTCTAAGGAACTTTGTGCCAATTTCTCTAAATAATTTAATTAATCTGACTGTTTAACAACAGCATGTTTTACAAATTAGGAATTTGCATATGCTCATTTTCACCAGCAAGAACCAAATGCTTAGCCACTTCTAAATATCAAAAAATACAGTTTGCACAAATTAGTCATTATTCAGAGAAACAAACAAAAAGCAAGACATTTACAGTACACATACAGTTGCCATAGAGGAATTCCTGGAGAAAACTGAAAGGGGGACAGTATGGGCAAAGCTCACTTGTGTCTGGATGTACCCACCCAGTAAAGACGTGCCCTCTGTCCCAAGACTAGAGTTCAGGATTATTACATTTCTTAAGGAACACCCTGCTTCAAATGGATGACTGCTTCAACACATGCTTATCAGTTTACCAATAAATCTTGTGCTGGCTGATGCTACCTGTTTACTTTTTCATAGCATGAAAAAAGTAGCAGCAGCAGAGAGAATACTGGGCTGCCATCTCTTAACGCCAATCCTACAGTCACAGCACCAGGACACTGGGAAGTATTCTAGCATAGGTACCCATGAATTCCATCAGAGGTCCTCTCTTTTCTGGGAACAACTACTTCATTGTCTTCCAAAATTATTCTAAATTCTGAGGGAGAATGGCAAATATAAGACACCTTAAAATTCCTGTCCAGTATTTTGTAACTATCACTATAAATCTGGTTTGCTCCACCGGAACACTTTTTTTCTTTCTTTAATCATAACGGTATAGTATGGAGCTCAGGAATATACATTGCAGAGGAGACTTCTGTCAGTAATGCAGAGTTTTTCAGGCAGCAGGTAATGATAAGCAGTATTGGCAAGAATTATGTCCATGTTTGCATTTCTGAAACACAAACTGAAAACACATTAAGATTTGTGGTGTTTCAAACACCTAATAGGTAATTTTCGTAACGTGACTTCTCAGACATGGTAAAGAAGCACAGAAGAAAGCAGAATCTGGAGGTAACACTCATGTTGCCTTTATTTGTTTCGCATGGGAATGCAAATAATGACAACTTACATCTGGAATAAAACCTTGGATCCATACAGCTTTAAAAGCAGACAGACCATATTATCTAAAAACAATGAATTTTTACTCTCTTTTCCTGTAAATAGTTAATACAGCTTTCAAACAGAGCTTTTTCAGACATAGGATATAAAAAATACTTCCTATGTCTCAATGTATTATAAGAGCAGCAGAACAATACAAACCGGAATTAGTACAGAAAATTCTAATTTAAAAAAAAAAAAAAAAATCACAAATTGTATACCCAAATCATTTGAGTTAGTTTGTAAAGTACTGACTCTGTGTTAAAGCTCTGTCTAAGTATTTAGTCAGTAAAATAAAAGTCTGAGCCAGGCTGATTTCATTCTTCTCCAAAACCAGGGTGGTCTACGGGCAATTTTTGATACCACTGGTGTTGCCAGGGATACAAAATGAAAACAGGTGCCATCAAATACAAATGAAAGATTTAGTTCTATTTTAAACCACCTTAAAACAAAGTTTCCATAAACTTAACTGATACTACTACAAATTTGACAATACTTTGTAACAAAAAAAGGATTATAAGTTGTCTTTAGACCATCAAGTTTTAACTGAAACAAATTTAGACTGATTGGCAACGCTTCCTTTTAAATAAATAAATTTCTTCATTAAATATGCATCATCCTCTTTAAAAATTACCTAGTGTACATTTTAAGGCAATATAATACCATGACAGAAACAGGCTACATGGAGTCTTAATAAGCTTTCTCCATTCCAAATTTTATCTTCCTCCCATTCTAAGCAACTTTTTAGATTTTTTTATGACATAAACAACCAGTATAGGCTTAAAGCACATAAAAATCCTCTGGCAAGTAGCAACAGAAGCTTAATATTTTCCTTCTAGTCTGATTGCGGTTCTCTCCCACATATTAAAAAATCAAATATCCCTTTAACTAAAATCCAAGTAAATACACTTCTGCTTTTAAAACTTGTAATAATGTATTAAGAATTTGGCAATACAGCAGTCAAGCCTCTAAAGCACTTCCTCCAGGTCAACTAGCTATACTGACAGAAAACATATTTAAGAAAAAAAATGTACAATTCACTTCATTTTAAAAAAATCATTAATTCAACTTTCCAAGAATGTCTTAAAATTGTTTACCAAGTTCTTTTTCGACTTAAAAAGACATTAGTCATATACAAAAATTCAAACAGACATTTCAATTAAAAGCAATATATAGATTCCTTCCTCTTTAATGAAGCTAACTGCCAGACCCTGAATAAAAGTTAACGTTGTATATTTAGTGCTAATCCTAGAACTTGAAAGACAATAGAAATAAATAAAAAGAAATTGAAGTATATTTGCTAGCTGATATGTACAGCTCTCCACTTAAAAGTTTTGAAATCTGTGGTATATTTTACAATACCCTGCAAAGTATTATAGAACTACTAATAAAATAAATTCTCCTAAATCTGTGCATAAACACCTTGCTGAATTATTTTCCACATCCATAGTGCAAGTTAGATACAAACTGAATAAATTCAGCATACAACAACATGTACAAATGATGGAAAGTTGTTTTTCTTTTTCAAATGACAATGGCTGTAAAGCTCATTAACAGAAAAATCCTGTCATGTTAAAATAGTGATTTTAGATGGAATGAATCTTGATAATTTACTACTAATTGCCTATTTAAAATAAAATTTTCTTGAGATTTTCAAGTTGCAAAATAATTTTGCTTTGCACTCTGATCTACATTTACAGTATTACTAACATCACAAATGAGCAAATCTATATTAATTTAAAACCTCTGAATAAGCTTTTTGGTGTGGGGTTGTTGGCTTGTTTAACTTTTGCCCAGGGAGAAAGCAGGCAGCTCAGCCACAGGGCACAGTGCTAACCTATGCCATGCTAGGGCTCTTGAAGACATTCCAGGCCTTACCCACATTAACAGTTCCATCAAATAATCTTTAACAATGCTTAGAGACGTTAGGGCTTGATGCAATGCTCACTCAAGTCATCAAGAATATTTCCATTAATTTCATGACTTCATTCAATCTCTGTTTACTGTTCCAACATCTTCAAAAAATAATTTTCCTACATGCAACATTTCCTACTGAAGTGTCTTGTAAATAAATGGGTAGCATCATGGTATGGTCCCTTTTGCAGATTAGCACTTCTAAGAATCTGAATCACTCACAGAAGATGCACAGCATTACATGAAACTAACGAAGATCAAACTTCCTTTACAGTTATTTTAGTTAAAGTTTCAAGTTAACTCACTTGTGTGTAATTATGAAATTACTGTACCGATCCTCCCCTTACTTTGAAAGTGATTAATCAAAGTCAGAGAAAACCAACCATCAACTGAAGCATGTCTCAAATTTCCTCTTCAGGGGTAAGTCTAAAAAGATGTATTAATTTAATTTTAATTAAAACCTCATTTAGAAGCATGCAATAAATGTTTTCTATTTAATTCAAATTAAACTCCAGTTCCAGTACAAATTTCAAATATTCTCTGCTTCTGCTACTTTATTACACATGACAGATTAACATTTCCTTTTTGCACACATATGCACCAGCAAACCTGACATAATTTTAAAATTTAAAGAATTTATACTTTTAGCAGTAATAAACATTTATTCTACTTCCAAAACTTCTACTGATATAAAGAAAATTCTAGTGATGTGAAGGAGTGACAATGCATTCTCTAAGCCACAGTAAAACATGTATGCTAGATTCTGTAACTATTCTATAACTTTTAACTGAACTTTACTTATATTGCAACAGTTTTACTATGTGAACTTTCAAGCCATCTCTTTACTGAAAAGCAAGATAGAAAGATGCAAGAAAAAAGAAGGGTAGATAAAAAATGCAATACCTACAGGACGACAACAATTGCACACATCCGATTGTAGACTTTCAAAAGCTTTAATATGGACAGGAATAGGATGCTGTCACCCTCCAATTTAATCACTGAACACATCTCAAGTAATTTAATGTTTTCACAGTAAATCAATGCTAATGTCATATCACTGAAGAGTAACAAACCAGAGAGATCTGTCAATCTTTTGTCTGGGAAGCCATGTGGCAAAACCTCTTAGGAAAGTTCCTTGGGCTATTAGGGAGAAAATTTTTATTATCAGTAAGGAAAAATACGATTTGTTCTCTGGCAAAACTATCTTGCTTTCACAATGGTATTACAAATCTCTCACATAAAATGGGCTGATGTTAAGCCTACTATCCTTTTCCATAGCAAGCTGTCAAGCCTTGGAAACTGGAGGCTGCCATGCTGGCACATCATTCTCTAGGAGGCTCAATACATGTAATGAATTTGGCAAAGTCAAGCAATGAACTATTGATTGCAATTTCAGAAAACAAGTATAATATCACATGCTAGTATTTCATATGTTTTGCAACCAGATACCTCTAAATTTGTTTTCAGTATCTGCATCAACTCATACACCCTTTCTTTTAGTCCATTTATATATTTTGACTAAGCCATGCCATAGGAATTTTCATTAAATTTCTATGCTAGGCACACTGAAAAACTAAAACAAATTATATTTCTGTATCACAAAAAACCAGACTATACCCCTAGGTCCCTTCCCTGCGTTGACCTCCTCATTCATCAGAATTCTTCCCCTTCTCCTCTACAGCACGTCCATAGAAGGGCTGATCACAAACCAACAAGCAAATTAAATCCTTTTGAAATTCACTCCCTGCATTAATCCTGCAGGCATTAAATATTAAAAAAGAAGTTATGTTCAAAGGGTACTATGTCTATATCTATGACTAGCATTTCCACAAAGAATATGAGCTAAAGGAAGAAAGTACTTGAAATCACCTTACATATATAAGTGAATACCAAACATATTTTGACTAAAATCATAAATCATAACTTTAAGTTTGGAGAACCATATACACTTTGAAATGAAAAAAGAATTTAAAAAATCTACAGAGCAGGATCTCTGCACCTCTATGAGCAGCTTGCTCAGGAGCCACAAGTGCAGCTTTGACAAACAATGACTTTTCTGCAGGACTACAGTTTGCCCTTTATTTAGTTTTCAATTCACTGCTAAAAATAACTCAACCACAGTAAAAAGTAATGTCAAGCTGACACAATCACCAAGAACCTAAAAACTCTCTTTTTACCTAGCAAAAATGACATTACTGTAATAGTTAACACTTCTCTTAATTGTATTCCAAAAAATTTAGAAACTTACTTCCTCATGTTAAGGTACATTAACAACCCACAGAAAACATGATTTCATGTACCTATTAAAAAATGCTGACAAAATAAGCAACCAAACCCAATTCTTGTTACTATTACAGCAAGCACTAGCTGGGATCTTAACTCACAGAAAAAGCAATTCTCCTGGTAATCAGTAGATCTATTATCTAGATATTAAGATTCTAGTACACTCTATGCAAATATTTCATTTAGGTAAAAAAAATGGAAGATGCACAGATATTCAAGTTCAAAGGTACACAATCACTCATGTTAATTTGCCCAACATTTATTATCTTATTCCAGAAGTCTTGTTGAAAGGAGTCAAATCATAAACAGGGTGTTAGGACCTGATCTGTACCTCAGCAATTACCTACCACACCATAAGCAGTTCAGGTAAAGGGGTTTGTTGGTACCCTATAAATACTGATCATTCATTTTAAATAAATAAGTAAATATGTTTATTTTGACAGGTAAAATAAATCTTGAATGAAAAAGCATTTAGTACCTTTTTTTTTAATGTACTGCCGAAATAATTGTCTCACTTGTTTTGGTTTTCAATTCATACAAAAATCCCCACACAACAATTACTCACGTTTTGATCAGAGCAGGAGTACAGGCTGCTTACTAATTCGAATTAGCAGCATATTTAATTAAAATTTAAAGCTTTCCTTCATTAAGAACTCTTAAACAAAGTAAGTCACACTTCCTTAGAATTCAATCCTGAAAAGCTCTTGAACAAAAACGGGAAAACTACCGAAGATACAATACCCAGATAAGCACGGTATTAGTGCAACTGGTTTGAACCACATAGTACTACTACTACTACTCACTCAAGGAAAAAATTTTACATAACCCATTAGAATATGGATTTGCATTTCTCATGGTGATTTTTGTGGAAAGCAATTCCTTTAAGACTGATTTTTTTTTTCTTTAGTCTATACAGAGAACATACTTTATCTTCTATTAGATAAATACTGTCTGGTGTTAACGGTACTCATTTTTTTCTTGAATGAAGTTATAGCCAAAATTTCAAATAGGTGTATAAGCAGTACCAGAGAGGCAAATATATTATGGAGCAACACCTGCCTTCAGCTGCATGCAAACTGGCCACTGGAAATTTCCCCCACACAGATCTGCTTTATCACCGCAAAAGCATTTAAAGATGAGGTGATTCAAAGCATTTAAAGAGCACTTCAAGAACAGATGAGATGGAGAATGAGGAAAGCTTTGTGGGGGAACATTCAGCCATGAAAGGTCTAAAATCCTGTCTAATTTAATCAATATGCCCAACAAGAAAAAGCCTGAAAGAACAGGTAGGACAGGTACAAAAATGTCAGTCTGTCTCTCAGGACAAGCATTTTCAAGAACCAACTTCAGAGAAGCTCCACGGTTTCCGTGAATAATTATTAAGTTTTAATCATAATAAATTTACAAATGGCCAGCTGAGACTCTGCATCTACCTTAAGTCAACTTGGCTGATGCCCAGAAACAGATGACCCATTTCTTCTACCAGTCCCAGCCACATATTTTAGTCCCCACCTAGCTCGAGCACTCTGTTAACATCAGTGAAATCAATTTCTTGTTACTTGGTTAGTTTTCAGACGGATCCATTTTCTGATCCAGCTTATCATGTGGCCACCTAAATGCTCATTCCAGCAGAAATGGGTGTTGAAAATGCCTGGAAACAGGTAGGAATATCACCCCTCAGCACCCATCACCTGCATTCAGGTCTGTACAAAACAAATACAAAAATTCCATTTAAAGCCTAGAGAGGGCCAAAGGTCTTACAACAGCTCTTTGAAAACCCTGCAACAAAACACATACTTCTCCAATTCCTCTGCTGTCAAAACCATATCATAGCAGTGTTTTAGGTGCCCACTGTAAACCCATATTACATGCACCTTGTATCATCACAGCTCACTGTCATTCTTCCACAAGATTGTGAAGAGTAGTAAAATAATGAATAGTAATGTACAATGAAACATCCATATTTTAAACTCTTTAAATATTAGCTCACTCTATCTTGATACAGCAGGCAAGAAGACCTCAAGTTACAAATTAACAGTGTCTCATAGAAAGTTCTTAAAAGGTAAAGGACTTTTAGAAGTTAATTCAAAGTCTTTTCTAAAGATAAGCAAAAGCACTAAAATAAGAAAACCATATACTTTTACAAACCTAGTCTAATTTAAAAGCAGTAATGCTGAGATAAGATATGTGAACTCTTACAGAAAATAACAGAAACCAATGAGATAACACCATCTGTTGGAGAGAGGAAACGCATGAGTGACTAAACAGTCGGACAGAAATGTTTTTTTCTTTTTTCCTCTCCTCAACTTCTGGTACAAAAGGCATACAGAAAACTGTCTTCTCAATGGCTGAAAAACTGGTCCCCATCTGACTGCTATGTTCCACATGATACGTCTTTTTTTCTTACAGCTACAGGGCAATAATTCTCACTTCAATCTCCAGTTTTAATGCAATATGTCAAGAAAAAAAAACTGGGAAATTGTAGTTTGTTATAAGATACATCAGGAATAAAAGGTTATTACAAACAGATTAGTCCTGGGTGGAAATGACACAGGCTAAGCAGGAGGTATGGATAATCTGGGTAAGTGCCATGGAAAAATAAATATCATGATTGGACTTAAGGCAAATGGAAGCAGTTCAAATTGGCCTCCTCCAACTCACTGCAGAACATGTGATGCCCACATGTCCATTTCCAACAAACTTCACCATAAAGAAACAAAGACCAATACTGTGAAGTGTTGAAAAACACATCTACCACCAGCTTCTTCCATGCCACAACGATGTGAATTATTGCAGCTGCCTGATAAGCATGAAAGAAAAGAGTTTGGGCCTTTTCTGGCTTTTTTCCCTTCTCTTTTGTAAGAGAGCTACCAGCATTTATTTGATGCACACCAACCTGTCAGTAACTGCTGATCTTGCAAAGAGCAGCAAATTTCATAAAACACAGGTTGCATAAAACACAGTCCTAGGATGTTTCTATCAGGTTAACTTTTCAGAACATCAATTCCTTTATCCAACTCCATGTGAGATCACAAAAATGTTAATGTTTGCTTAACAGAAAGGTCAGGAACACCTGGCTATGGACAGCCTGTCTCTAACACCACCAGACCACACTCAAATTGATAATAAAAATCTAAGCTTCGTACAAATAACTGATCACATAATTGCATGAACATAAGGAAAAATTTTGGTAAGGGTGGCCTAAAGAAAAACCTCAAAAAGAGCCATGCTTAAGTTTTAAGATTAGTTTTATGGCCAAGTGTTATTAATCTACTTGTTATTAAAGGCAAATACCAGTAGCAGAAGCATCAAATAAAAACTATGCAGCTTAAAAGATGTTCCACCAAAAACAATTCTTACATGACAATTTGAGATCATGGCTTGATTAGCAAAGACAAAGGATATTTCACTAACATGTTACCCACCAATTCTTAGCAAAAAAGGAAAATCGCTACTACAGCAAAACAGTGCATTCTCGATGCTTTCATTATAGATTTTTTAGAAAGGAATTTAGAAATAATAAGGATAGATATCACATACAGAGGAGTGACTGAACAAAGCAGTTAATAGTTTGAATTAAATTTTGTCTGTGGTAGCATGTGAATATTCTATCACTAGAGGACAGCATATATGCTGCAGTCAATGGGGACATGGGAACTCAGCTGTTAAAACATCACTACAGCTTCAGAGGAGGAGATTGAATCTTGCTCTAGAACCACAATGAAGTCCCTTTTAATTAGGTCCACTATAAATTGCTAACTGCTCATCCCAGCAGAGCAATCAAAGGCAGATGCAAACACTGTTAGCCACATTAGCCCTGGCTGCTGCACAGTCTACTGCAATCAACATGCTTTAGCCCTACTACATAGGTTAAACTATCTAGATTTGAGCAATTTTTTTATCAGCAAATTCCTCGCTATTTCCAGTGGCTGTATCACCATGTTTTAGGGCAACCTTGAGGACATCCGTATTTTTCCCTCCTTTAAAACTATTTGAAAACACTCCTTCTTTGAAAAACACCACAGAAAATGTGGAAGTTTCATTTTGCATCATTAGTTAAAGCAGAAAAGGACTCTGACATTGAATATGTGAGGCATTCCATAATTCTTAGGTGAATAATGCATTAGAACTACTGAGCTGGCAAGTGCCCTTGACCTTTGAGCCTCAAACCAAGTGTGACAACTACAGCTCCTGCTGAACTCAGGTTTGCAGCAGAAACAAGAGAAATAGCATGGATGACACGCAGTCAAATACACTACGACAGGAATTCTTAAACAGGAAAAAACTGCCTTTTCTTCCCCTTCCCACCTGAAATTCCATTTTGCACCCCCTCACTTCTTCTTTCCCAGCTGAAACTAGTACAATTATTTGGAGTAGTCAGAGTGTGGTTAAGCAGAGGAAGCTACGCTTGTTTGCATGGAATCTGCCATTTCCTCTCTGCCAAAACACTTGTTTAAAGAAGTCATGTAATATTTCTATTAAGCTGTAAATGCAGTTGACAAGGAAATGGCCTACTGGCAGTGCATTACCTTTGTGGCAGTGCCAACCAGCCTACAGCAAAATAGTGCACATGGTAATTTCGCTGTGCATTCCCAGGCAACAAAATTGTGCCTTACATAAATACCACAGAACTCCAGCAACATCTAGAAAAAGCAATGAAAATTTGCGCAAGCTTTCATGCTTGCCTGTATCAATTCTGTGTCCTAACTAAACAAAGCAGCTACATATGGCCAAAAGTCCTGTGAAGCTATATCATATGACACTAGAAAAACTATTGCAACTTAAATCTGTGTATTTCTTGTTAACCACTGTAACAACTCACTAATAAAAATTAAGAAAAACTGGAGGTATCAAGTATACAAAAGAGTACTAACTACATACAAGCCCTTAAAAACCATAACGTAATTTATTAACAAGAACACATGTTGTATGTAATCCAGAATTGTGTTAAATTACTTTGGCCTTTGATAGCATTCACTTGATTGCAAGAATTAAACAGATCGCATTCAAAATCAGCGACCTTTGATTTATAAGCAGCTATTGTCATGCACATAAAAATCCTCTCTGATAATGTAGTTCTCACCTTTCAATAGCTGGTGCAACTACATACGACGTTATTAAGCCGTAAGTAAGACTTTTTTCTTAGAAGCATAACCAAAAATCCCAGTATGATCAAATGTATTTAATTTGTCACCAATCATTCTTCAAAATATTTTTAGATGTTATTTCATCTGAACTTAAATTCCCATCAAAAATCAGCTTCAGAGATATTTATTTTGTTCATAGCTTTCACCTGAGTATTTTCAGTTTGAATTGTAATCGTAAAACAGTTAATTACACAGAAAAAAAATATGGTTCAGGAAAACTACTAAACTTTGCTTCCAAAATTATGTAATGTTTCTAAATGCAAATCACTCATTAGCTTTAACAGAGCTGCACATTGTCATGGAATTTCAGGAAACATCTCTCCTCCAAAGAGCACACACAACCAAAAACCAAGAATCCCACAAACAAAAATAGAACTAAATACACTTGAACCAAAATGTGCACCACCTTACAGTAATCATACATGAATAGCACCTTCTCTTTCTATAGTGGTGACTTCCTTATATTAAGATCTTGATACATGAGGCACCAGCAAAAGAAAACTGAATAAAATAATCTAGTATGCATGCCATTTTTTCAGTAAATTCTAAAGATATTTTAGAAAAAAATGTGCTTTAAGCAATAAAGAGCCTTAATAACACAAAATGGGCTTTAGATATAAACAATTTAAGGATGGAGTGCTTATTGGTGCTCAATGCTATCAGCATAGCTATTCCATAGCTCATTACAAAAATAATAAAAGCATGACTAACAGTAACAAGTTATCCCTAGATAAACATTGCTCCCCATGAACTTCTCCAAGTAATTTCTTTGTAACTGCTACTCCTCATAAAGCAACTAATTCTATTTACATTTTATTTTGCAAAAAGAAAACTAATTCAGTAAGAGACCTTAGAAGTCACCAATAAATAAAAGCTGTCAGGTGTTACTAATATCAGCACTGCTCCCATAGGACAGTTCTTAGTTCTTTAGGTCGGCTTTATTTCAAAACTGCCTTTCAAATGAGGACAGACTCTTGGTGATAAAAGTCTCCAAGCGCAGGTACAGTATAGAACAGGTTCTACATATTACCTCCAAGCCTATTAAGAGCTTACTGCTTTAGCTCCCTCTCAAGTGGAGATAAAGGCATTCTGAAACCTTACAGAAATGTGTTAAAACACAGGCAAACTGGAGTCAATAGGAAGCAATGCAGGAAGTAAAAATTGTTAGTCTTAAAATCTCTGTTCATAAACATACCTTTATGATTCCAGTATTAGAGGATTCTGACTGTTTTGTGGGTTTGAGGGGGTTTTTTTTAATACAACAAACAAAAAACCATGACCACACGCACTTACCCTCATCGGGTGAATATCAGCATATGGAGGCTTCCCTTCAGCCATTTCTATTGAAGTGATACCAAGGGACCAGATGTCTGCCACACAGTTATAGCCAATCTCTTGTATGACTTCAGGAGCCATCCAAAATGGAGTTCCTATAACAGTATTACGTTTTGCCATTGTATCCTGTAATTATATTATTTATGCAATTAAACCAGAGATGTTTATTTTCAGATAATTTTTACATCAAGTCTATACTTAAAAGTTAAATAATCCACCCAAAGGTCAAGCGGTAGTGACTTTCCATTAAGGCCGAACAGATTCAGCCCATCAGCCTACAGAGGCCAAACAGGTGACAATAATCATAAATCTCAAACTAAAATTTTAAGTGGGATCATCAGGTACTTGATACAGATATTGGCTTATAAAAACAAACAACTAAAAACTAAATAGCCCTACACTATATTAAATACTCATGTGATAAAGAATGTTAGTTCTGCCACTACCAGTAGCAGCAGTGACACTTCTCAGACACAAAATTCAAGGCAGAAGACAAAGATGAAAGAACAAGGTTAGGGGCACTAAAGCATCTTTAAATGATCTTTCCACAGTTACTTACTGTTAACTGGCCAGCCACACCAAAATCGGCTAATTTTGCATGTCCCTCAGTGTTAAGAAGGATGTTTCCAGCTTTTATATCTCTATGTATTTTTCTCATAAAGTGCAAGTATTCAAGTCCTTTAAGAGTAGATTTCAAAATAGTTGCAATTTCATCTTCTGTTAGCTGCAAGAAAACATAAAACCATTTTATACCAGGACACAGGTATACACATGAAGTCCATATATTTCATCCCTTGAAACATGATCATTTCATAGTGATTATTATGAACAGTACAATGCTTGACTTTCTTATTTTTAGCAGACCAGAAAAACTTCACATTTAAAGCTAAAAAAACCTAATAAAAAATCAATTATTAAATGCCTTCTGTAAAACCAAAAAGATGTGGTGTAGACTTGGCAGGCCAAAATGCTTAACACTAATACGCTGCAGAATCATATGCCATCACAAATGATAGAGTAAGTTGCAAGTCAACTGGCAACAAGCTGACAGACATTTCATTACCAAAGAAAACACAAGACAATGAAAAAAATTGGGACATACTTTCATTTATTTGCTTTATAAGCAACAAAAACTATCGAGTAAGTCATCAGTTAGCAGTCATTTATCCAACACAATAGGAATACATAAGGTCCTGAACAACTGTTATCAGAGAAACAGAACAAGTCTCTTTTTCAGGTACCAGACCCCCTTGAGAACACTTCTCAGATTTTCATCAACATTTATTCTTGAATAAAAGCAAAAACACATATATAATTCATTCCATGTGATGCAATTTCTCAAGGAAATACAAAGAAACTATTCAAAGAACTGAAATGACAATTAATTACAGTACAGTGATGCTTTAATATAAGAACTAAACAAATGAACTTGATGCATTCTCAGAAATGCAAGAAACTGCAAAACTGAAGATGAATACTCTGGCTGCAATGCTGGGTTGAGTTTTTCCCCTTTCTCTACTTTTCTAATCCTACACAGAATTTAAATTAAGCAATAGCAATTCCTTCCAGTTTCAGTTCTGAAAGTGTTGGTAGACATCCACACCTCCCTCCAAAAAACAACCACCACCAAAAGCCTGTAAGAAACAAAAAACCCACTCGCAATCACTCTAAGGCAAAAGAATGAGTCAATAAGAAGGAAAAAAAATTATTAGTCAGCAAGATTATCTGCACTTGAGCTGCTTAAGCTGCTCACAAGTTTTAATTATTTAACAAACAGAACCACTTCCCTATTCCAGCTTCTATCCAGTCTCATAAAACCCAAGTGTGGAGCCCAAGGGCACAGTTACACGTAAGTTTATTTGAACAGCAGTGCCAAGCTCCAGTCCCTTCTTTCCCTGCAACCTACAACAGTAATTCACACTGTGTGTCAGCCCTTCCACTGAACAACTGTAACGCACAGACTCTAGTTAAAAACAAACCTGTCTCTGTTCCTAGATTCAGTTCCTAGATTCAACTCATGGCATAGTGAAGAAGGACAAAGCAGAGTTGCTGCTGCTCAAATTGTCATTGCTTTCCAAAAAGTGCATATGTTGATATACCCGAAGAGTTCCAGAGACTTTTATAAACCTTTTCCTATGCAAGCAAAGGATGAAAGTGATGGTGGTATTAGTTCTAAGCCAAGCAGTTACCGCCTCTGCTATGCATTATGCATTCCTTGCCCACCATTTATCTCTGAAATCTTTCAGTGCCTCTGTTCAGCAGCACACTGCTCAAAGCCTTTATTTGTGCTACTTTATGCTGAGTGCTATGCTGCTTCAAAGGACTGTATGCCAGAAGAACTGCAAACCCTGTTATACACAGTTTGAGGAAGACAACTTTCTTGGCATTGTACCATGGGAGTAAAACCATCTACCTGATCTGGAGTCAAGCAAGAGGGGACTTTAACTCAATTGTGAGATAAACAAAAGTATTGTCAAGAGGATAATTGGAGAAGGAGACAATCCTCATTTATGTGACCTAATAATTCTATGGTGAATCACTAAAACTGTGATTATCTGCAGACTCAAACCACAGGCAATTTAAACTGGCTATTAACAAACAGCATACCATGAATGGTTTAAGACATGCTGAGTGTTAACACTTTCTGCCCAAGCTTTGCCAAATCCACCCAATTTCAGAAAGAATACAACATCCTGAATCTCCAAAGACTTCCACGCAGTTAATCCTGAACATGCAACAGAAAATGATCCTGAGCACTGTCAAATGTTTAGCAAAACAAGCATACAACTTACTGCCCAGTTTTATCTAGAAACAAGTATTATGAAAAATGGTGCTTAGAGGACATGGCGGAGATCTCTCTTCAATATGCTGTATTCCTAAGGAAGTAAATCCCTAGCTTTAGTTCTTGAAAAATTAATCACATGGAGATCCTTGGATCATCAGCTCTAGTTCGAGAAGTGGTTTTGTAGCTGCATGGCAAAATCCAGCTCTCAAAAGGAGAGGCTAACAGAGCACTGGAACACTGGAACCAAAAGCTGCCAAAGAAGCTACAGAGCGAGAATCCAGCAAACCAGAACAGAGTTCTGGAGTATGGCAGCCTGATGCACCAAATGGCGACCCTCAGCAAAGTAAAGCTCTAGCATGGCTAAATGTTACAAAAGAACCAAGTATTTACACATTCAAATACACAGAGTGATCAGAAAAGCCCAGAAAAGTGAATACCATCTCTAAGAAGCAGGCAGAGACCACAAGTCATGTTTATCAGGAATAGCAGTAACAGAGAAGTGCAGGAAAAATGAAGGGAGAACAGATTTACACTCTGTCATAAGTGTTCCAAGACACATCAATCCCAAATCCAGAGGTCCTGGATTCATCCATGTGTGCTTCATATAATTACATCTATATAATGTGATCCAGTCACTAATGTCACTCCTGCTTCTATGATTGCTAAACATGGCCAAGTATGTGCACAATAATACAGAGACAAAATGTTTGGCTTTAATAAGTAATAATATCTAGAAGGACAAAATTAATTTCCAGCCTTACTCAAGAAGCCAAAAAAGTACACTCACTTTCCCTAGACAAAACTAATTTTCAGAAATGCACTGCCATATTGAACTTTACCATGCAATCACCATAAAATCAGTATTTAAAAAAATTTCAAAATCATTCTTTTTTTTTTTGTGCAATTTAAACTTTTTGCAGAACACATACCATCTATGAATAACAGTGAAAGCACATAAATACAAAGTTCTCCGCGCATATACTTCTAAATCCACAAACATTATTTAACTATGCAGTATAGCAGCTGAGCCATACATACACCATTTCTTCCCTTATTGGATGCACTAAGCATTGTAGAAAAAGTTCCACTTATATTGTTTCTGTAGACCAAAACTATTGGTGCAGATGTTTTTGCACACATTAATGGTATTTAAGAATTTTGTACACTGCCTGCCAAAAAGCAAATGGTATCCTGGGCTGCATCAGACAAAGTTGCCAGGAGGTGCAGAGAGGTGAGTAATCCTTCCCTTCTGCTCCACACTGCTGAGGCCACACCTGGAGTGCTGGGTCCACTTCTGAGCTCAGTACGAGAGACAAGGACACACCAGAGAGAGTTCAACAAAGGGCCACAAAGATGACCAAGGGACCGAAGCATCTCTCCCATGAGGAGAGGCTGAGGGAGCTGGGACTGTTCAGCCTGGAGAAGATAAAGCTGATGGGGAATTTTTTTAATATATGCAAATAACTGAAGGGAAGGTGCCAAGAGGACGAAGTCAGGCTCTTTTCAGTGGTGCCCAGTGACAGGAACAAAGGCAATGGGCATATAATGAAACACAGGAGGTTCCCTCTGAACAGCAAGAAACTTTTTACTGTGAGCATGACTAAGCACTGGAATAGGTTATGCAGGGAGGTCATGGAGTCTCCCTCCTTGGACACCCTGGAGACCATGCAGACATGGCCCTGGGCAGCCAAGTCTAGATGGCCTTTCTTTTGCAGGGTGGTTGGGCCAGATGACCTCCAGAGGTCTTTTCCAATGTCAACCATTCAGTAATTCCATATTAGCGTGATTTAAAAGTGAACTACTCCATACAACAAAATTAGGTGCATTTTATACCAATTTGTATAAATCATGGGTGGTTTGTTTTAGCTGACTTGTCTACATTTAAAGTTTGAATATCACCCCAAAACAAAATAATTCCAAAATATATCACTACTAAGGAATAAGTAAGTCAGTTAACTGTCTGAACAAAAGGCAAGTATGTGCTCCTAAGGAGGAAAAATCACTAGCTTTAGTTCTTGAAAAATTAGTGGCTGTGGTCCCTCGCTGCTGACTGAAAGCTAGGCAATGTTATTCCAATTTACAAAAAGGGCATGAGGGAAGACCCAGGAATCTACATATCTGTTAGTCTAACCTCAGTTTCTGCAAAACTGCTGGAGAGGATCATACTAGGTACTACTGAAAGGCATTGAAACAACAATGAAATCATCAGGCACTGACAACATGGGTTCACAAAGGGAAAGTCCTGTTTAATTTGATACCCTTCTATGATAAAGTTACCTGCCCAGTGAACGAAAAGTAAGTGGTGGATACAGGTTTTTACTTAAATAAGGCTTTTGACACTGTTCCTCACAGCATCCTTCTGTGAGATGGGTAGATACACTCTAAACTGGGCTAAGGGCAGGGCTCAAAGGGCTGTAGTCAATGGGGCTACATCTGGCTGGTGACCTGTCACCAGTGATGTACCCTCAATTCTAGGGCCAGTTTTGTTTATTATTTTTATCAATGCTCTGGATACAGGAATTGAATGCACCATTAAATTCATTGAGGGATGTGGGAGATGCTGTTTGAATGAAAATTCTTGCAGAGGGATCTAGACAGATTGGAGCACTGGGCAATGATTAACAGGATGAAACTGAACAAGTCTGAATGACAGATTCTGCACCTGGGATAGAGTAACGCAGGGACAAGCATAAACTGGGAGAGAAATGGCTCGAGAGCAGCCCTGCAGGA